>JAWLRI010000674.1:1341675-1468618 GCA_034781795.1 Crypturellus tataupa
GCCGCGCGGGCGTGAGCTCAGTTCCGGCTGTGACGCGCGGGGCCGCGCGCCGGAAGGGAGGCGAGGCGGCGGTTGGCGGCCGGTAGCGGCCGTTAGCGGCGGCCGTTGGGGCGGCATGGCGGAGTGCTCGGCGCTGCAGTTAGTGAGCCCCTACGCCTTCGAGGCCATGCAGAAGGTGGACGTGGTGCGGCTGGCGGCGCTGAGCGACCCCGAGCTGCGGCTGCTGCTGCCCTGCCTCGTGCGCATGGCCCTGTGCGCGCCCGCCGACCAGAGCCAGCGCTGGGCGCAGGACAAGAAGCTCATCCTGCGGCTGCTCTCGGGCGTGGAGGCCGTCAACTCCATCGTGGCGCTGCTCTCCGTGGACTTCCACGCGCTCGAGCAGGACGCCAGCAAGGAGCAGCAGCTGCGGTGAGGCCGCTCGCGGCGCGGGGCGCCCGCCCGGCGCGGGGCTGCCCGCTCGGCTGCTCACGGGCGGCTTCTCCTCGGCCCTAGGCACAAGCTGGGCGGCGGCAGCGGCGAGAGCGTCCTGGTGTCGCAGCTGCAGCACGGCCTCACGCTCGAGTTCGAGCACAGCGACTCGCCGCGCCGGCTGCGCCTCGTGCTCAGCGAGCTGCTCGCCATCATGAACAAGGTAAAGCCCCCTCACCTTGGGCTTGTGCGCTGGCGTCTTGCTGTGCTCCCACTGGGTCCTGTAGTACCGAAAACAAGGGTCCAGGGGACTGTTCTGTGGGTGGCTGAAGCGATGTCAGATGCCCTTTCTGGTGCCCTTCTCTGCTCTGTAGGTATTGTAACCTCCCAGTCACTTGTGATCAAAATCCTCATCAAAACAGATTCCATAGGAAAGGTTTCCTTCCCCTGGGCAGATAGAGCATCCTCACCTGATACTGCACATTCTGTACGCAAACACAACGGGGTACAGACATATGTCAAGATGACATCGTGGCTTTTTCTTCTATCTTTATGTATTTTTTTTTTAAGTACTACTGCAGTGTGATATTTAGCCGTCATGTTCCTCATCTTCCTCTCTGTTCTACTCCTGTAGACTTACCCTGTTTATAGCGTTCTTAGTAGGCTGCTTTTCTGTTTGCTAGAAAGAAGCAATAATACTATTTTTAATTATCTCTGCTACTAAATATTTCTTTTTCTGAACGTTTTTTCTTGCCTAGTCTATGTTTATAGCTGTATGTTCTTGACAGCTTTTAATGTTTTCAATCTGTTGAATTCAAAGCCTGAAAGTGTGACAGGTGCTGCTGAGTTACACAGGCTCGTGAAGCCCATTCTGTGGCGGTGAATATTGTCTCGTAGGTGTCGGAATCCAATGGTGAATTTTTTCTCAAGTCGTCTGAGCTCTTTGAGAGTCCCGTCTATCTGGAAGAAGCAGCAGATGTCCTCTGCATTTTGCAAGCAGGTGCAGTATTCCTAGTGCTTTTGTTAGTGCTGTTTTGCTGTATTTGTGATTTCACTACTTCTTACAAATGCATGGCAAAATTGCCCTAATTTAGGTAAGGTACCCCAAAGTAGGTAAGGTTAACCTCAGATATTGACCTGTTTAAGTAGAACAAATTTGTATTAAAAACTGCTGTTTGACTGTGACTTTGAAATCCTCTTTCCATCCAGAGCTGCCCTCACTGCTGCCCATAGTTGATGTAGCTGAAGCTCTGCTGCACGTTAAAAATGGAGCCTGGTTCCTGTGCCTCCTAGTGGCCAACGTTCCCGATAGTTTTAACGAGGGTGGGTGACACTTTCTCTGTGTCTAGCGTGTGCATGTAGGGTGCGTGTGTTTATGTGGCCTTCTGCTGGAAAGACCACATTCACTTAGACCTCCTCTCGACCGCTCAGTCTGCAGAGGTTTGATTAAGAATGGGGAACGGCAGGACGAGGAGAGCGTTGGCGGCCGTCGCAGGACAGAGGCGCTTCGACATCTGTGTAAAATGAACCCTTCGCAAGCCCTGAGGGTCCGAGGCATGGTGGTAAGTCTGTAATTAGTCTGTCATGAGACGACGTGTAAACCAAGATCCTTACTAGAGCTTTAAAAAAAGAGGATTGAGCTTGCCTGCTTTGTCTAGGTGGAAGAGTGTCATCTACCAGGTCTTGGTGTTGCCTTGACCCTGGATCACACCAAAAATGAATCTCCAGATGATGGAGTCAGTGACCTGGTGTGCTTTGTGAGTGGTTTGCTGCTTGGAACAAATGCCAAGGTTCGGACGTGGTTTGGAACTTTTATCCGAAATGGCCAGCAGGTATGAACATTTTTTGAATATTTACTTTCGCAGTCTGTTTTTGTAAGTTGCTGTCACTTGTGTGGTTGTGGGCAGGCGTGTTTGAAAGCACATAGCTCCTAGCTTCTTGACGCAGCTTTTACGAGGCAGCCTTGTCTTGTGGAACCATCAGCTCTATAAATGGTGTTATTGAGGACAGACAGTTGTGTGGTGGTTTCTCTGAGGTTTTTTGATACGTGATCCAGTAGCCATGGAAACAAGGGGATCGTAAATTAGGGATGTTCACCTGGGGTATGAGTTTGTGCTTAGTATTTGCAAGGGGAAGTTGTGTCTTGACTTGCCAGAGTTCATTAAAGCTTGTGGTTCACTCAAACAGTTGTAACATGATCTTGTGTGGCTAGTTACCCTGGTAATGAAAGTTTTATTTAAAAAATTCCTCTCTTCCCCTTTCTTTGACTTGTTTTGTCATTATGGAAGCTCTTATGTAACAAAATATCTGAAGATGAGGTTTTTATTGTTGTTTTCATCTTTTAACCTCTCGCGCAGAGAAAAAGAGATAATATCAGTTCTGTGCTTTGGCAAATGAGAAGGCAGCTGCTCCTGGAGCTCATGGGAATCCTTCCCACGGTTCGCAGCACACACATTGTTGAAGAAGCAGATGTTGATACGGAGCCAAATGTGTCCGTGTACTCGGGACTGAAGGAAGAGCATGTTGTGAAAGCCAGCGCGTTGCTGCGTCTCTATTGCGCTTTGATGGGAATTGCTGGCCTGAAGTAATGAATGTTTTAATGCTCTGTTTTTATTCACTGTCTGTTCGATTTAAGCAGAGGTTGGGAGCTTTGGGCAGTTTTAGCATGAACTGTCTCCTAATGTCATTGTGTTTCTGAGTGATGCGTGGCAGGATATGCCACTTTTCCCGGGGCTGGAACTGCCAGCTGCAGAAAGTTTCTTTCTCTCTACAGAGAGAGCAAATATCATAGAACTCAAAGGGTTATGGATACAAGTATTTTTTTTGTGTGTTCCAGTACTACTCTTAGCAGATTTTTTTTTCTTATTAGTGAAGATCCATGTGTAAACCACACTCTTTTTTTTTTTTTTGCCTAAAATAATAATAGTACAAGAAATGCTGTGCTCTTACTTAATGTTGCAAAATTCAGTCTTAAAAAACACCAAAGAAAAAAAGTCTAGACCTCAGCCTTTAGAGCAGTTTGTAGTACAGAAAACTCTTAACAATTTATCATGTATGGACTTTTAATTTTTTTCCACATTTAGAGTGTGATAGAGTAGTGTCTTCATATGTTTCATATGTATAGTTTTAATTTTAAGTAGGTTATACTAATAATCACAATTATACCCTGGAGAAGCTTTTCCACTGTTGATACCCTTTAACAATTTTTTATGTGAGTCTTAAATTCAAACATTACTGCCAGCTAAGCTTGATACTCATTTATTGATATTAACAGATAACATGAGGAAACAGAGAATATGTAAGTGATCTTTAAGTGATGATATTGGAAGTCTCTCCACTTTGAAATTGGGCAAGATTTTTTTTTTCCCTGTTTAGACCAACTGATGAAGAGGCTGAGCAGCTACTTCAGCTAATGACCAGCCGTCCTCCTGCCACTCCAGCCGGCGTTCGCTTTGTGTCGCTCTCCTTCTGCATGCTCCTGGCCTTCTCCACCCTTGTCAGGTACCTCTCGATAGACAAGGAGCTTTGCAAAGATGCTCCCATTTGAGCACAGTTAAGACAGTGAAATCCCAGAGCTGCACAGCTCTTCTTGCCTTATTCTTTGTACATATCTGCACACACTGGTTGGAAGGGACTTCCAGGACTGTGAGTAAATGGATGTTTGAGTCTTCTCACACTCTTGTTGCTGATAAACGCTTTTGAGAGGAAAATGTCAGCATTAGTTTGAAGCGGTGTTTGAAGGCTGTTGTAGGCCTCAGTAATTTACTTTTCCATTGAACAGGTTTGTGGCTAAACTCTTTAAAGACCTTGGATGGAAAAGTAGCAAATTAGTGACTTAGGGGTTGCAGCTTTGTGCCCTCTGCTTTCAAGACAGGAAATTGGACTCTTGCACAGACTTCAAAGTGTGTATTAGATACCAGTACTTATCTATCTGTGCCACACTAAAGTGATAAAAAATTTAATATTAATATTCCTTCTTCAAATGTTGTTTTTTCTGCCTTGTTATTACTCATAAAACTGTCTGCAATTACTGGGGAAAAAAAAAACTCTTAATGGGCTTTCTTTGTGCAGTACACCAGAACAGGAACAGCTCATGGTAATGTGGCTTAGTTGGATGATAAAGGAAGAAGCTTATTTTGAAAGGTGAGAGCAGGTTTTTTCTGTTTTTTATCCCAGTAATCTCACATTTACTTAGGCCCTGCTGGAAATTAACTCTTTCCTCTCCACTGTTATAGCATCTCTGGTGTGTCTGCTTCCTTTGGAGAGATGCTGCTCTTGGTAGCGATGTATTTCCATAGTAATCAGCTCAGCGCTATCATTGATTTGGTCTGCTCCACTTTGGGAATGAAGGTAAACTCTTAAGTTGTTTCCACCGAATATATTTCTCTATTAAATGCCTCTTTTGGTGTGTATTTATACACCTATATTTGATCTTAGACATAAAAACTGAATTATTACTAATATCCTTGAGCTAATATGTACAGAAGACATGAGTAATTGATAAAGTTCCTCTAGGAAAACATCAGCTAGATATAGAGGATGTACCTTCAAAAAGAGCTGACTTGTGGAAATCAATGCTTGGAAAATATCAACTTTTTGGAAAGTTAATTGAAAGCCTTCTGAAACTGTCTGGAAAAAATTATTTTGAAAAGTTTGAAGAAATACCTATGGTATAGTACTTAAACCATTTCTGAAATTACTGAGAGAAATTCATGTCTGTTCTACTGTCTTGGAGTACAGTAGTAAAAATAGTAGAAATACAGCAGTAAAACAGCAGGTACTGTGTTCTTTGTTTCAGATTGTTATTAAGCCCAGCTCACTGAGCAGAATGAAGACTATCTTCACGCAGGAGATTTTCACTGAACAGGTATTTTGAGACAAAGCTTCTTCTGCTTTTAGCTAAATAACTTCAGTTTGACATAACAAAAGAATCCAAATGCTGATGGTTCTGGAGAGCCTTGGCCCTTTCTTTTTTGTATGTTGATTTGGTTATGCTTTTTTGAATGCTTGTATTCTTTAATTATGAAGTAAATAAAAAAAAAAAAAGTCCAGTATGAAACTATTTTTTTGCTACAGTAAGGAATTGTGTACAACTGTAATGCACGTGCTACAATTGTACATGTGCATTACACAAACTACATCAAAAAGTTGTTCAGCTTCCAAACACACAAAACTGCATATATGCTAGAATGGATATAGTTTTGTAACTTTGTTGTGTTGTGCTTATTTTGGGTGAATATTTGATATTTTTCTTGATAATTTTAACTTTCCTTTAGGTTGTGACAGCCCATGCTGTTCGTGTGCCTGTTACAGGCAATCTCAGTGGAAACATCACTGGATTTTTACCTATTCACTGCATTTACCAGCTTTTAAGAAGCCGGTCATTCACCAAGCACAAAGTATCCATTAAGGTATGACCTTCATTTTACTCCTGTTTGTTACTTGGATATTGACTAGATTTTGCAGACACTTATTTATCTTGATAAATTTACTTAAGTTATAATTTGAGCAGAATTCTCAATTAATCTAATTGCCTTTTACCATGTCATTTGAGCAGGAACACAATTCAATTAAGGTATCCAATTTTAGCTCTTTAATCTTGAGACTGTGACTTAAGGAAGTTATAAGAAAGTTATTGCCGTTCCTTTTCTGCACTTATTCTTCTAACGAGGAGTTTATTATTACTAACCAGGACATATTTTGTTGGTAGAGCTGTACAGGACAGGAGAACTCTTCCATGATATGAAATTTATGACCATGTCCAACTCAGAGCTGGTGTCACACCTTCCTAAATTAAAGCCCCTTTCATTTGCCTAGCTAGGTAAAAAGGGATTTACATGCAAACAAAAATGCTACTATCCATTTTTGAAACTAAACACATAGAGATATGTTTGTTTATTTTTCTAGGACTGGATCTACAGGCAGCTCTGTGAAACCACCACTCCACTTCATCCTCAGTTGCTTCCTCTTATTGATGTCTACATTAACTCTATTCTTACTCCGGCATCTAAATCAAACCCGGAAGCCACAAACCAACCTGTCACAGAACAGGAGATCTTGAATGTTTTTCAGGAACTCACTGGGGTAAGACGAAGGAAAATACTTTCTAAAAAATACTGGTTCTTTCTAATAGTAATATGATTTGGAAAGAGAAGGTGCTTTTTTTGGCATTGTCTTTTAGCTTTTTTTTTTTTTTTCTGACTCTGTTGCATCAAAAATCTTATTTAATTGGAACACCCTGCTTAGGTTTGGAAGAAGCACTTTATTTTTGAAAGACATATGAGAATGTGTGGTAAGCATGCACTTGCATTAAAATGCTAGGATAGGTCCATTCTGGTATCTCAAGATATTAAAAACATGTTTTATGTTTAAAAGTTTGGTCATTTTTTTAGAAAAGTTTCTCACAAACTTCAAATTAGGCCTCATACATCTTAATATTTTAATGCAAGATTTACTTCATATTTGTAGGTAAACCCAATTTTTTTGTTCTCAAGCATTGTGACTTTTTTATTTGATTTTATGTGCAGGGAGACAATGCTCGTCTTGCTCAGCGTTACAGCATCACAACACGCCTGCTTGTCCTCTACTACGTCCTGTCATATGAAGAGGCACTTCTGGCAAATACTAAGACACTAGGTATGTGGGAATGCAACAGCTGAACTGAAAGTTACATGCAAATACATGAATTCTTACAATAAACAAAGTTCATATTAGTGTTCCAAACTTGTGTAAGAAGTTTAGATTAGAGTTTATTTGGGGAGTGTAAATCTTGTAATAAATACAGTGTTACTTTAGAAACTAAGGAGGTGAAAGTTCTACTAAAGCTTATGTTTTAAATTTACAAGTTTAAAACTCTCTGTGTTCTGTCCCTGTTTCCTCATAGCTGCCATGCAAAAAAAGCCCAAGTCTTACTCTTCAGCATTAATGGATCAAATTCCAATCAAGTACCTCATCCGCCAGGCACAGGGGCTGCAGCAGGAACTTGGAGGTAAATCTGTGTGAATCAGCGTGCATGAAGAAGGGCTAAGCCTATTTCCAGCTTTACACCTGCTCTCTGTTTCAGAGCATGCCTTCTTTTTGGTGCTTGTTTTAAAATTTGTGATGAATGATGTTACAGGTAAGTTTAGAAAGTCGTAGTGAAAGTTTGGGGAAGATGATCATATTTAGAGCAGGTTTGAATTACCTGAGAATTTTATAATTATTCCAGACTGCATTTTAAAGTTACCGCAGGGTTCTCCCACCTTTCCAAAATGTAAGTTTTCTTTTTGTTGGGAGTTAAAATTTTAGCTCTAAACATCTCACTTGTTAAATGTCATTTTAATAAGTGATTCAGTTATGGTCTATTACTGAGTTCATAGGGACATAACGTGTTCAGGTGCATGATGCAGGTGTTCAAGATTTGTACTGTCTTGACCCCCTTTCAGGCTTGCACTCTGCGCTGCTCCGCCTTCTTGCTACTAACTACCCACACCTCTGCATTGTGGAGGACTGGATCTGTGAGGAGCAGATCACAGGCACTGATGCCTTGCTGAGGAGGATGCTTCTTACCAGCATTGCCAAAAATCATTCTCCCAAACAGCTCCAGGAAGGTAAATAACTTGATGTGAAGTAAGCATTTTTTTTTCCTAATTGTTTGGAATATAAAGGGTCTGCGAGTGTATCCACCAGAATCATTTGATTATGCTCCATTTATATAACAAACATGTTCTGCTGCAAGCTTTTTTTGAGTCAGTGAACAAACTCGAAGGTTTTCTAAAATGTTGGAGTCCAGTTTTATCAAAATCTTGTTGTATTTATTTTATAGCCTTTTCCATGCTCCCAGGAAACCATACCCAGCTGATGGAGATTCTGGAACATTTAACACTTCTCTCTGCTGGTGAATTGATCCCATACGCAGAAGTACTGACTTCAAACATGAATCAGTTGCTAAATGCTGGGGTCCCACGGAGGATTCTCCAGACAGTTAATAAACTTTGGATGGTTCTGAACACTGTCATGCCACGAAGGTAAGTTCAAACTACTGATCCATGTACTGTTGCAAATGAGTGGCATGCAGCCTTCTACTTTTAAAAGTGCCATGCTGCCTCTGTGTGTTACAATAAACTTAAGACTGGGTCCAGGAGTTGGAGGCTGTGATTGACTACACTGTGCTGGATTTACATTGCTTTGTGCTTTTTTGAAATTTTTGTCTGTTCTCTGTTTAAAAGGAAGATAGTTTTCTGTTCTCAGGGGAAAGGGAGTCTGTAGTTGGCTTAAAATATAATACAGTGGTTTTATTGTGTATATCATTTATTACATAGAGCTAAAACATACACTTTCTCTGGTAAGAGTGTGCCTTTTTGAGGAAGTAGATACTCTGTATTGCAACAAAAACACAGGCTGGTTGATATTTCTCTGAATATAAGTTGACTATAGCTTGGCTAACCTCAGGAACTGCAAATGTAGGGTTTTTTTTTTGTTTTGTTTTGTTCCTTGGTGGGCTCTGAGAAAATAATCTAAGTGAGATAAGTGAATATCCAAATGTTTGTGAGCCTCTTTTTTACTTGTGGGTTATCTTTCTAAAATGGTTTACAATCTCATTTGTAGGTTGTGGGTCATGACTGTTAATGCTCTGCAGCCTTCAGTAAAAATAGTCCGACAGCAGAAGTACACTCAAAATGATCTGATGATTGACCCTTTGATTGTACTAAGATGTGATCAGAGAGTTCATAGGTAAGATCTCTCAATTTCTTCTGATGCTGTGATACTTAAGGTGGATGCATAATGCATGATATCTCACAGTAAACTTCTGAAAACTTGGAGTACTTCAAAATATTTTCAAACTAGTCGAACTTGTAAGTTCTGTCTCATGCTTCACTCTTTCTTGTCTGAAGCTTGTTGGTGTGTATGCTGGCTGAGCTGTGCTGTTTCAGCATGTAGCTCTGTGCAGGTGAGTCTTGTTGGACAAACCTTGCAGCCAGGCCTGTTTTGGAAACTCTGGGATTGTAAATGGATTTGCACATAGATCCATCCATTTTGTTAGATTTGTGCATGTGATTTTTGTTCTAAATAGACATTGTGGCATGCTTAAAATGGCTGCTGCCACATGGTGGTGGTTCTAACTGTTACATCCTTCCACTTTATATTGTCTTTTGCCATCCTTCATGGGTCTGGAAGCATTCCATCTTTCTGGGTAAAAATTTCTGCAAGTGAGTGCTTGATGAATATGACAAAAGTAGATTTAATTAATTTCTCAAGTATTTTAGTAGTACTTGGCAATAAGTTCCTCTAGATGTCAGTGATGACAGGAGAGATGTATGACACAGCTTTATGGCTTTGTTACAGAAGAATAAGATGAGAGTTTTAGTAATAAAAATGTTCTTAACTGATAGCAACAAGCCAGCATTTAAGGAGAACATGAAGTAATGCAAACAATTCAAGCTCAAATTTGCAAATGATAGCTTTGCTTTTTCACAGTCTGAAGAAAGTTGTATTTGTTATTTAAAATATGTTAATCATTTTGAATGTACTTAAGCCTCTAGCTTTATTCCTTTTGTGTTCTTTTTCATGTCTTTTTTCAGTTGGAATTTATTCTTTCCGTTTTGCTTTTTCATTATATTTCGGTTCATAATAAAAGGCTAATAATCATCTTAATCTTCATATTCTTGTTTACATGTATCTGTCTGCCACAACTAGGTGTATCTTTAAGGAGTGTTTATAGTTGGTTATTGTTACTGACATACTACTCTGCCTCCTGAAATACCTTTACTTTAACGTGCGTTTCTGTATTAGGAGTCCCCCTCTGATGGATATAACTTTGCACATGCTGAATGGGTATCTTCTTGCTTCAAAAGCCTACCTCAATGCTCACCTCAAGGAAACGGCCGAGCAGGACATCAGGCCATCCCAAAACAACACAATGGGTCCAGAGACCCCTGAAGTTACCAGGGAAGAACTAAAAAATGCACTGCTTGCTGCTCAGGTAAAAAGGAGAAACAGATGTTAACTGCAGTGGGTAAAGCAACGATAGGCTTGGAAGTTTAAATAATATAGCATGTTTAAACAAATAAAATCTTTTTAAACTTTTTGTTCCCAGGATAGTGCTGCTGTACAGATTCTTTTAGAAATCTGTTTGCCTACAGAAGATGAGAAAGCGCAGAGCAGTAATACCCACAGCCTGCTGAAAAGTGTTTACAGTTCCTCTGGCTCCAAGAGCCCCGAAGTAGTAGTAGAAGACGATGACGACAGCTTGCTGTGTAACCTCCGAGAGGTCCAGTGCCTCATCTGCTGTCTGCTGCATCAGATGTACATAGCTGATCCCAACATAGTCAAGCTGGTTCATTTCCAGGTCTGGTTTGCACTGTTTTAGTTCTCAACTGGTTCCTTCTTTAGGAAAGAGCTAAATGAACTGCTGGGATGCTGCGGTTGTGTTCCCCAGAAATTGTGATGACCCTCTCTGCTTCCCATTCCCCCAGGCTTGTATTGCCTACATTTTGTCCCTCTTTCAGTGCAAGTGCTAAGTCCTGTGGCCAAGAGGGGAGCAACTAAACAATGCCTGCTCCTCATCATCAAACATAAACTTTATTTGTGGCACTGCCCTTTGGCCTGCCAAAATAGTGTGTCCATTCGAGGCCAGGATTTAAATTAGCTTAATCATCTCATAATTACTTGTTTCACATCTTGTATTAGTTACTTCTTTCTGGCTGAGTTTTAAAATTATTTCATCTATTATTCAGAACTGAAATTTGGCTTCAAATATAAACTACTTTTTTGTTTAGGCATACTTTTTTTAGAGTGGAAGAAGGGTTGCTTCTGCCAAAACAGTGGTAGAACTTGTTCCCAAAAGGGGATGGAGCAGAGCGATTTTTTTTTTTTTTTTTTGCTGTAAATGTGTTTTTTGGCGTTTGTTAAATTGTACGTTGCCAGCTGGCTGTGTCTCTGCTGTCACCTGGAACTGATAAAGTGACTAGAAAAGTCATAGTGATCGAGGTGTGAAATGAGCAAATGGGGCCTGGGGCGAATTTTGGAACAGAGAGGAAGGGCACAAAAGGAAGAGGTCGCTGCAGCTTGGCCTGGTCTGGGAAGTGGAAGGGCACTTAGTATGAAAACAGTAAATTAAATCTTGTGGATAAAGAATTGATTCAGAGCCATGGTGTGTTACCAGCCTGTCTTGCATGGCTTTGAGTTATGGGCTTGTTGCTTGAAGTCCTGAATGAAACAGAGTTGCAAATATATATGCTTTGAAACAGCATTAATGCTCTTTTAATCTAGCTGAATATCTTAAGTGGTTAAGAGTTTTTGAAATAGCTTTGATGTATGTATTCTCTTTCCTACGTTTTACAGGGTTATCCATGTGAACTTCTGGCCCTGACAGTGGCAGGGATTCCATCCATGCACATCTGTCTGGATTTCATACCTGAGCTCATTGCCCAGCCTGAGCTTGAAAAACAGGTACTGTACAGTCAACAAGTTTGGGAGTCATTGTAATTAGTTAACTGTTGAAGTACTGGTGTGTGAGGGGGGAAATAAAAGAATCACTGTTAAGATAACTATAACATAAAATGCAAATTCCCAAAAGAATTTAAATTTTCCATTTGCCAGCTATCTCAACAAGTTCTTTCCCTATTCTAATTGCAAGAATCCCCTCAAAAAATATATCCTCAACTTTATGGTGTATGAATCTTAATTGTAGTGGTTTCTTTTTGGTACAAGCTCTGCAAAGGAGTCAGGAGTTTGCTTTAGAAATGTTTCTTCTCTATCTTTGAAGCCTTTTGATTATGAAAAACAGTGATAATTATTACTCCTTTCACAATTTATAGGCCTAGGATTGGTATGTTGTAACAAGGGGAGATTAAGACAATAAAACACTCTCCAAAACTGTTTTTGTTTTGGGTTTGTTTGTTTTATATCAAACCAACTTCCTAAATACTTGCATTTAATCCCTTCTCAGATATTAAGTTACTAATGATAAGAGGGCCCTCACTAAAGTTAAAAACAGAACACATTGAGCATGAAACAGCTTATACAGGGATTACGTTGTGAACTGTGTGTTGCTTTGCTTCTCACCAACAATATTGGAACAAACTGTGGTGGAGGTTCTGAATCATTAATTCTTGTACTTGCATTAATTTTAAACTTCTGAGACTTTTTCTTCCTGTGTTCAGAAACATTCTACAGTAATTACTAAAAGGCTTCTCTGGTTTTCATCTCATCATTGGTAAAATGGAAATATTTACTAAATATTAAGTTATTTGAGGAGCTTTGGATTGAAAGTGCAAAGCCATCCGTAACTTTATTGTCTGTTTCTTTTTTCCTTTCACCTACTTAAACAGATATTTGCAATCCAGTTGCTTTCATTTCTGTGTATCCAGTATGCGCTGCCCAAATCTCTGAGTGTGGCTCGTTTAGCAATCAATGTCATGGGAACCCTCCTCACAGGTACGCAATTCCAGTGACACCTAAGCATGTAATTTATTTTGTCTAGGCTGAATAAATTTTTGCAAAATGCTAGTGTGTTAATTGTGCTCATAGACATAACAATTCTTGACTACATTTTGGCAGTGGATCCTTTTTAATTAACCGTTTGCTCTTTCCTTGACAGTCTTAACCCAGTCAAAGCGCTATGCCTTCTTTATGCCAACCCTGCCTTGTTTGGTTTCATTCTGTCAAGCCTTTCCACCCTTGTATGAGGATATCATGTCGCTGCTGATACAAGTAGGGCAAGTCTGTGCTTCTGATGTTGCCACGCAGACAAGAGACTTCGATCCAATTATTACACGTATGTAAGGCATCTTTTATTTCAGAAACTAATGTCCCAGGGAGAAAATGGTGTTCAGTGTTGCAAATGTTTTAAGTGCCTTTTGAATGCAAAATAAAACTTAGTACCATTAGCTTGTTAATACAGAAGAGATAGGGATAGATACTCTGTGGAATGAAACCTGGTATATGAAACAGTAATGGTTGAAAATTACTATTTTACAATATGTATATTTGTATGAAGGGTGTATTATAACAATTATTTTTGCTGTATTTATTTTCATTTTTTTAACTTAATTTTCTAGGGCTCCAGCAGCTAAAGGAGAAACCAAAGGAAATTTTAGGACTTGGCAAAGATGCATCTTACAAAAGTTGTTCAAGGGACATTGCAAGCATGGACCCCGATGTTCAGTTATGCCAGTGTGTTGAAAGTACTATCATTGAAATAATTAACATGAGTGTAAGTGGAGTTTAGGAAGAAGAAACATGAAATTGTGTCATAGCTAGTATTGCTGTCTGGAATCTAAATCTGGAGAGAGCTGCTAAATGGATTGAGAAGTCAGAGCACAAATCCTTGTTTTTCATCCAGTGGATTCAATTATGACTGAAGTCTGTCAAAAGAAAAGGAGTCTTCGGAGTCTGAGGCTGCTTCCAGTGAAAACTTCTCACAATTACCCATCCCAGGAAAGTGGGCATGATCTGTAGGCACGCTGCATCGCTTCAGGAACTGAGCAGCACACCTGTAAATGGTTTTATAACACTCCTTGGGAAACAGGGTTAGTTGAGCAAACAGCAAAACAATGGGTAAGAAAAGCTTGAAGTTGGAGAATTTTATTTATGTTCAAATGAATTAGTGTTCCAGAAGCTCAAAGAAGTTGGAATAAAATACCCCACAGAAGAGTGGAAGTGGTGCAAGTTGAGAGACACAAGAAAATGTTGTGGTTTTTATTTGCTGTTTGAACAATTGGCCAAAGTGTGAATTCACAAGATCAGGAACTTTAAAATTAGTTCATTTAAGATCAGTCAGCCCTCATTAAAAGTTTGAAAGTGGTCTAGAAGAAGTTTTGTATTACAAATGAACACTGTAAGCAGGATCTCTAAAGTATGTATATTTTGAATGCTGCTCAGATGTCTTATTTTTTAAACACAGCACTTAATGTAAAAAGAGATGAGAAAGATCTAGGGAGTAGAGTACAAAGATCTTTGAATTGTCATTAGGTTAAGATTAAAAAAAGGAAAATGGTATTGGAGGCTATTTTGATAGAAGCTGAATTTCAGTGCAGTGAGTGGAATGACAGATTTTAGCCACACCAAGGTGGTTACATCCTCAAGACTTGCAGTTTAGGGGACAGGAAGACCCAATACTTTTGTGCTTAATGTGAGCAGAACTCTTTGGAAGCAGTGGGTGGTTCTCTCAAGAAAACACACCGTTGAGCCTTGAAAGATGCATTTTGTGGCAGGTTGGGTATGGTGCAGCATATGGGAGCTTCTTCAAGGCTGCACAAGCTCTCAGGATGAGCAGCAAAAGCATTTGCAGAGAGAGAAATAAAACTAAGGATGGGCTGGCTGTTGTGGCAGAAGTGAGTGTAGCTCTGCAATGGACTGTAACTGCTTTAGTTGTCAATCCACCATTTGCTGTTTTGAAAATAACAGTAGCCTGAGTCCTTAACTAAGATATTTCTTTCATTTAAAACCACTTTATATTCCAGAATTCACAGTTCACTAGTTTACTCCAGCCTGCTCACTGTCTTGTCTAGCTTTTCTCTTGGGATTGGGAGGTGATGGAGAAAAGCCAACACTGAACTGCCCAGCCAGGGCCCTGCGCACATTCCTGACTTAGCAGCATGCCTCTGTACCAGGGAGGTAACACCATCACCACCCGCCTGCCACAAGTATTTCTTGTCCTTGTGATGTAAAATATGTAAATAATTTAAATTTATGTATTTTTTTCCTTTTATGCCTGTGTTTTTATATACTGTAGTAGATATTTAAGTAAAAACAAGTGTATGTTTTGGATCCCTTTGTAGCTGTGCCTGGTTTAACTTTGCCTCATTTGCTTAAACACGGGCATCAAGCTGGTAAGCTTGATAATGGGAAAAAGGCCCCCTAAAAGGTGAGAAATCCCCGGGAGTTGCAGAACTCCAGTCTTTTGGCCCTTTCCCATAGGAAACCTAAGGCTCGAGGTTGTTTTAAATACACGTAAGTCTTTAAAATGCTGGCACAGACCCCGCGGCCCTCGTTACCTACCCGAGGCCTCAGGAGGCGCCGCCGCCATCACCGCCGCAACCGCCTCGTTGCGCAGCAACCAAGACAACCCGCCAGCCAGCAAGGCCCTTGACGATTGGTTCTCACAGCCACGAGGGAGAAGGCGGGAGCGATTGAGGTCGCGACCCGCTGATTGGCGGCGCCGGGTCTTTCCTGTCAGCTGATTGGCGGGCGGGGCGGTGAGCGGCGCGGAGGCGGGAAGGACGGGCGCTGCGCGGAGCTGCCGCCGCCNNNNCGCCGCCGCGTGAGGTGAGCGGCGCTGCCGGGCGCGGGGGACGCGGCGCCCCGGGGCCTCCTGCCCCGTCTCCGCTTCCCGTGGAGCGCAGAGCCGCCCCGGTGCCCTTGCAGGCTGGGGCGGAACGTTCTCCCCGGCTGCGGCCGCGCCTCGGGCTCGTCCCGCTCCCCTCTTCGGGCCCTGCTTTTCCCTAGGCAAAAAAATCATTTCCCCGCAGCTCAGAAAACGGGTGAGAGAAGGAAGGGGAGAGCGCTCGGCGGGGGCGGCCTCGCTGGTGGAAGGGAGGGCATGGCCGCACACTCACTTCGGCCATCTCTTGTGGCCAGGGTTTCTTCTTCCCCTCGAGGAAGCTGAGGATGGAGCTGAATCATGCCCGGTGCTGGTGGCGTTTTGGTGCGTGTGTTCACTCGTTCAGAGTCAGATAAGGACACAGGTTAGTGAATTAATTCATTGCAGGGAGACTGCCAACTTAAATTCACTTGTAGATGTTTCGTAGATGGTGAGGTTGTAGAAGAAAAGTTAATGCCGCTGAAAAACTAGAGTATTTTTAAAAGGCATATATCCCTCTTCAATACTTTTAATCAAGTAATTTCATTTTTTTAGAGTGATGGGGGAAATAGGACTGTTTTCTTTGAACAAGATACAGCAGTCTGTTTTCCAGGGAAACGTGTAAGGAAGTAAAACAAGCGGAATAATAAAGTGAATGACAGCTCATTTTCACACAAATAATTACTGAATTGATACCATAAGAAGGAAGACATATCGTTTTTAAATGTCTGGTCTTAATTTTCTCACTGTTACTAAATAAAAAGGTGTATGTAGAATCTACAGCTGTTCGCTGTGCTGCTGTAGCTTGCAGTGTCTTGAAGCTCAAGTTTGTAGTCTGTGGAAATGGAAAACTAATTATTTGTAGTTATTAAACATCCTAAAATACTACCCCTTCTCCTCAGATTTTGGGTCTTACTCTGAAATATTCACTCCGTGAATTAAAATCTAGAATAATGTGTGTGGTTCATTCATAATTATTTCTAAATGGCTTAATTACTAATGTTGCCTATCAGGTGCTGGTAACTTGCTCTTGTTTGTGACAGGACCAGGTTTGAACTGATGCCACATAGTATAAATTCCCATACACTAGTTTTCTTAATATCAGGTTAGCTTGTGTGTCTTTGGTGCTGTATGTTTCAGGTTTTCCTCTGGCTGCTAATATTAACTGTCTAATACTTGTATTTCCCTTGCAGTTATTAATCTGAAGTAAGCAGGGTGAAAAGTGACCATGTCTTCTGATGTGTCAGAATATACCATTGGGGGAGTGAAGATTTTATTCCCTTGCAAAGCTTACCCATCACAACTGGCTATGATGAATGCTGTAAGTAGAATTTATGTTGATGTTCACTAAAGTAATAGTTTATGTTTTGCAATTCTTATCACCTTTAGAAAAAGGACATATACAATTCAGATTCCTTGTTCTCTGTCTGTAGCTGTTTGTGCTGTACAGTGCATGGTTTGTGCTAAACCTTGACTAGAAATCTATGGCATGTGGGTAATAAAACGGTAATAATATTTTGCAATGTTGAAATCCATTTTGAACTTGTAGGCTCAACCAAGTTATGCCCTGCAGAATATATATACTTATTTAACTAGCTGTACAAGGAAGAACTGTTCTACTGAAACCCATATTTTAATTAGAATGTAATATTCATGTAATTTCTTGGGGAAGGAGAGGATTTTATATAATTATTTTTAATTTTATATATTATTTTTATTTTTAAGTTGGGAAGCTTTTTCTTTCCTTGCAAGACAAATATTATGGTTCTGTGACATATTTTAGATGTTTTGGTTCTGTAAGACTGTAGAAAAAGTCATCTCCATCTAATACTGGTACTAACTGGTAAGTATTTCATAGACCCTTGAAAGTGAATTTTTGTTTGTTTGCTTGAATGGCAACAAGTGCCCTGGTCTATTTACAGAAGTTGCCCTTAGTGTAGTTAAACATTCTTTTTGTTTTCTCTGTTAATTATATTTTTGTTCTCATTCTGCCCTTTAAAGATTGTTAAGGGGCTAAATAACAGGCAGCACTGTTTGTTGGAGAGCCCTACAGGAAGTGGCAAAAGTTTGGCATTGCTTTGTTCGGCACTGTCGTGGCAGCAGTCTTTGTATGGTAAGTTATTTCAGTGTTCATTTGCTCAGTTGTTACTTGTAAATCTTGTTACTTGCTTTACAGGGAAGATTTGAAAGTAGTTTTTTGTGTCTATGCCTTTTCTTTGCTGATTCCGAGTTGGGCCTCTCATGGCTGTGTACCTGACACTTCAAATTTGTCTCTTTCTTTAAGAAAGCCTCTTCTTTACGTAAAAGAAACAAGGCCAAAGATCCAAAAATTTCATAATTTGCATAGCTTGTCATATTTATTCTACTGTGGTAACACATTGTGAGCTGCAATTCAGTGTGGCTAATAGAGAGGACCTTTAAAGTCTTCGATGCGTGTGCATTTTTTTTTTTACGTTCCTAATACCTATACCCTTAGTTAAGGCAATGTTAACTGCATGTATCTCCTTTTTAAAGGTGTATAATTTAGACACAGTGATTAGAAACTCGAGCTTAAACAAAATCTGTCATTTTGTTTGGAAAGTCCTGTTCTAATGTGTGTTCCTGTACATATATATTTTTAATAGAAGATAAATGACTGTGTCCTTTGTCTTCTTTAGAGAACTTGCTGGTTAAACCCTCCAGTGGAAAGGAAGACAGAAAGCCAGAGACTTCGTTGCCGTGTCGCTGTACATGTCATTCCCAATCTGAGAGCAAAGAGGCTGCAGCAAATGTGAATCATGGTGCTTCTTGTTCTTTTAATGGTTGTGAAGCAGGAAGTTCCATAAAAACCGAAACCCCGTTAACAAACACAGGTAACTTTTAGTAAATCCCCAAATCTCATTGGATACAGTGTGTGCCCATGGATATACATACCTCAGTATCCAAATCTTTTTAAATCTAATTTATGGATAGAAAGAGAAATGTAAGAAACAAATTTAAATCATATTGCTTTAGAGATAGACAGCCAAAATCTGTTCTAGAAGTAAAATAAGACTCTTGCCATCACGATAGTAATACATGATTTTACTCTGCTTGGAAATATGGTAAATGAGTCGGGAACTATCACTACTATTTCCTTCATCATGTGTCTTAACTGTATAATGATATATATTTTTAGAAATTTTATTTAATACATTCTTGGTAATGGACATGCTCTTGCTGTTTTTACAGAACATAATGAAACCGAAACCCTAGCTTCAAAATTGTCTGCTAAAAAAAGAGCATCCATGTGTGACAGTGAAAATGATGATTTTCAAGCAGACAGGAAAAGGATTCGCTCTTTAGAAACTGAGCAGCAGGTGAGCAAAATCTGTTGGCAGTGAGATAATTCAGGCATAGCTGAACCAAACTGTTAAAAATCAATCAACGTTTTAGAGGAAGGCATAGATATTATTTGGGTCATGTCACTGTCATAATTTAAATTGACTTTTTTGTTCAGTTTTATTGTTACTTGCTACTGGGGCCTCCATTGTTGCATTAAGTTATTTTCATTCAGTTCTTTCTGGCGTGCTGTGTGGAGTGCAGTACTTCTGCAATGCATACAAATGGTTTTACCTATGTTGACACTGCTATGATGTGGCCTAGTGTTTGTGTCTTGAATGTGCAATGTGAATAGTTTTTATTGTTGTGGATGTTCCCAGTTTCTATTTATAGTATCATCATAATTTCTACCTGTTTTGTAATAGTGTGAAATAAAAGAAGAAAAACTCAACAGTAAATATTTATTATTGATTAGTTAAGGGAAAAATACATATCCTCTCTTTATTTTGCTTAGTTAGAGCCAAAGAGTGTTCCTGCATTTGATCAGCCTCTAAAATATATTGTATTGTAGTGAAAACAAGAACATTATTAGAATGGGGGCCTGGTTCAGTTTGAAATTTAGCTTTTAGGAGTATCAAAATAAAATTTGCATAGCACTTAATCTAGAAGTATGTGTTACTCAGCAGTGTAGGAACTTGTTTAGGAACCTGCAGTAGGGTAGCTTGCTATCAGTTTGGTAATTTAGTACTCTGTTTTTATACGTAGATATAACTAGATGATTTCATGTAATCCAATCTCCAACACAAACTGTTTTTTTTTAGTTAGGGTTAAAAATTACCTTTTGTTACTGAATTTTTACTGAGCACAAGACAAAACCACTGACTATTAATTATATAAACACGTAATTCTGTTCACTGTATTTGAGCACTGTATTTTTTTCTCCCAACAGATTAGAAAACGTCATTCTTTTGCAAAAGGAGTGCAGTTTGTTGATGCTTTAGAAGTTTATCATCAGAGAAAGAATGGGGAGCTGATTGTTCATGTTGAAAAAGGTGTGAAAAGCCCTGTTTTTTCTCCTAAAACAGTAAGTATTATAGTAATATAACTCTTATGAATGTTAGTTCAAGAGAGATCAACTTTTAAATGATTTTGGTGCAATGAAAACACTCACGAAAACTCGACTTAATTTATTTTCAGAATGCAGTGTGCATCCCACTCCATTAATTCATGTAAAGGTTCCCAAACTGCATGTCTGTAACTTGCTTTAATTAATGTGTTGTCACTATCTATAGTGAGAACGTCAATGGCTTTTACTGCTAATGGAAATGTCTAGCAAAATAAATAAGTGTATTTTCTGATACAGTACTTACTGCCAGCTAGGTAAGAAATTGCTGGCAAGTATTTCCTTGTGTAACAGTCTTCTGCACTGAAATGGTCTTTCCTTTTCCTATTAGGGTGGCGTGTTAGGGTGGGTGCATCATCCGTGCATCCTTTTTGGTGGTAATACACTGTAGGTAACTCAGCTGTTACATGCAGGTTTTTATATGCATGCGTGGAAATGTGCTTACTTTCAGCAAGCAGTTGAATTCTCTTTTCTCCTCTTCCAACAGCCCTTGGCTCTTTTTGTGTCTTAAATTAACTTTTATTTTAATCATTGTGTTAACTTCAAGTGCAGCTTTCTAATATACTTTGCTCGTAAAGTATAAACACTTGAACACACCGGACACTTTGGTATTATTTCCAGATACCGGTAGCTAAATCTTTTCTTGACCAAAGTAATCTGTGTTCTAGGTTATAGTTTTTATTAGTTTTGTGATAGCTGGGTAGGTTTTCAAGTAGGATTTTAAACATTTTCTGCAACAAATTCAATTGATACTGCAAAATACAAAGGCCACCAGAGTGTGCTGTTGATTTTCAGACCTTTCTTCATTCACTGTCAGATTTGCTTTGTCTGTAGGCGTCTGAAAAAAAACTTGATTTACGAGTTCTAGAAATTTCAGGTAGTGAAGAAAAATGAAAACTTTTAATATAGACGGACCATTTTTAAGTAAAAATTGAGTACGAGTCTGCGCTTCTGAGTCTTTTGAAGTAGACTGCTATGTTATAATATACTTTCCATGGGTCTGATATTGCAGGTAGACGTACAATATACTACAAAGGACTATTTATTACTGAACATCCTTGTTTAAAGACTACTTTAAAAAGTAAGAATATCTCCTCAGGCCAAAATGGAATTTACTCAGTTATCTAGGGCGTGAGTAACAGTTTAGACTGGATGGTCTCTGAAGTTCTGGATTTATTATCTATGGAGTAAGCCTGGAAGTATTATCATGACATTTTGGTCCAGGCTTCTTTCTACACTTCCCATATTTGGAACATATCCAAGAGCTGCACTGGGAGTTTTCTGGCCTGCTAGCTGATGTTTTCAGTCTCTGATGGTGATGAAAAATATACTTCTGTTAGAGCTATTTTCCCTCCAAAAATACAGGGGACAACACAAAAAAAAAAAAAAAAAAAAAAAAGCTGTAACAGAATACTTAGTGTCAAATCCAACTGCTACAGAAAAAGATGTTTAGACTGAAATCATGTTATTTATCATTTTTTTAAAAAGCGTTGTTGGTTGTAACATGGATTCCTGTCATTTTCAAACATTTCTTAAGCTTTTCTGAAAAAAAATCAGGAAAAAGTGACCTATGAAATAAATGCTTTTTAAAATTTTTAGGGAAACTATTTCAGAAAGTACGGCCTTTATTTATCTTTAGAATTTCTGCTGCTTTAACTGTTTAGGTTTAAAACATAAAGACTGTTACACCATAGGCTCTTGGTTATAAAACTACTTTTCTAGTATAGAAATAAAGTAACAGAGGTAATTCCCTTGCTATTATAATTGTTGATGTGTATTTAGGATGATGCAATAATGCATTGAACACATTGTTTATTCCAGTCTACATTTGTTTCTTCTTGCACTCATTTTGCCCGTTGCTTTAGAAGATGTCTCTCCATAAAGAAGGCTACACTTCCCTAGCTGCTAGCTGCCTCCCCTGAGCAGTGCTGATCTTGCCAATTTTGCAATGAAAGAAGTTAGTATCGGTAATCGGAACACGTGTGGAAATGTATGATAAAGTCCCTTGCTTCTAATGTGAGCCATTCTTACTAACGGTAACTAGGTGAGCACATCAATTGAAAATTGAATCTGGATGTTTGCTGCGCTGCAAAGAAATTTGCAGTTGTTTCCGAGTGCAGTAAAACCAAGGAAAGTTAAAGTAATCCATAAAATTTGGAAAGTGTGAGAGGGGTTCCTCCATTTTTATCTTTTGTAATTGGAGAAAAACTGTTGCGTTTTATTGAAGTCAACTTTGCATTCAAGGCAAGGTGAATTTCTTGTCAAGTATTTCTTTTTATGGTCCAGCAGGGAGAGAATGGATTGTTTGCTGCAAGAGCCTGAGAAGTGCAGCCCAGGGTTGCTGCATCAAAAGAACATCTGTAGATCCAGGAGGTGTAGGATCTTCTGCTCAAAGCGGTGACTTGTTCTTAGCTTTTTTCGGTCTAGCACCTGGGAATCAATTTCTGTCCTTCAGCTGCTGATTCTTGCAAAGAGGGCAGCTCTAGTGTGAGTTTAGATGAGAAATTATATCCTTATGGTACTTTCTTGATTACTTCTGTCAAAGCATGTTGTATGAGAAACTGGGGCAGCTGCGTTAAGGAATCCCCATTTATACTAGGTAAAAAAAGTAAACAGTAAATGGAGAGTAGTGTAACAAACACTTGGGGTATCAAAAAACAACTGTGAAAAGAATCTGTCTTAATGTGCTAGCCCATTGCAGTTTAACATATTGCTTACAACCTTCACAATAGAGTTTGAGTGACTTCTGTTACACATTCCAGGAGACTGGCAGTCTGTTACAATCAGGGTCTGGACTCCAGAATAGGCTAATTTACCACGATGGGATGAAGAAAGTTGTGGATTTGTATTACATGCTCTCACCTGACACCGTATCTGATCCTTTACCCGCTGATTGACATTTTGAATGAGCTCTTTGAAGCAAGTTCCAGCTTAATTAAACCGTTTGCTTGGTTAGCAGTGATCTGTGAAAGCCTGTGATAAATATTGAACTGGGTTCACCTGCTGGTTACTGTGAGAGGATAAACAGCTGCTTTGTGTACTTTAATCAAGAGGCTTCAGCAGCAGCGGAATAATGTGCTTTTTGAGAGCGTATAAAGGCATAGTTGAAAAGCTCTGGTAATGTCACTACTGATATCTTGCTAGCTTGTGCTTGTGTGATATTTCACACAAGAGGTATTCACTGCTGTATCACTTAGATGGCTTTGTAACCAGGAAATGTAGATGAAGATATGGAGCACTCCTCTTATCTCTTTGTGCTTCAAAGATCATAGCCTCGGTGTTTGTTGAGCTTTATTTTACACGTAGGACAGGTTGGTGAACTTGATTATTCTTTTATTAATCTGACTTCTACCTTTTTTTGCCATATAAATATTGATGTGATAGGCTGTTTTATCTACCCACGAACAGAAGGATAAACAAGCTAGATTAGAACAAGGTCCATATAGTCCGTATCTGATGTCTAAGTGTATCTGTTACTGGATGTTTCTGATGAAATGCGACAGAAAGTAGAGAAAGTGTTTTTTTTTTCTGCCTCTTAAGTCAAAGTTGCTCCCAGATTCAAACAGCTGAAAATATGTTTAGTTGCGGAGCTAAAGGGTTTTATATCAACTGCAGAGTTTTATCCACAACTATTGTAATTCTGGAAATCGTTACTCATATATCTCAAGTTCTTTTTTCTTGTCACGTTCTAGGCAAGACTGCACCATATGTAGTAAATACACTTGCCCCTCAGCTATTTTTAGAACAGTGCAAATGGAGCAAATGGGTGCTATAAGTAGGACTCTAGGATTAAATTCTGGGCCATCTTTAAATTGTGGACATGCCTCTTTCTTCTCCCAGTCTCAATTGTTTTAGTAGTTTTTCGTTATCTATTTGCGTAACCCTGCCCTACATTACAAGAACTTTAAACAAAATGAATAATACGTAATCAGGGAAAGCTAGTGACATCATAAAATATTTAATCTGTTGTTCTTATATATGAGAGTTTATGTTTTTTTCGTGATAAGTGTACAGAAAGGAGTGATGACCTTTGTCACACAGAGTTTGCAGCTGAAATAAAATATTCATTAAAACCCCCAGCAACTTGAACTCTAATAACTACACTTTGATAGTATCATAAATAAAGCAAAGCCCAAACCATCGCAGCCCTAAATTGATGCTGCGGCCGAGGTGGTGGCCTGTAGGAGTGAGGAGGGGAAGTGCTCACACAATGTTAGGCTGTGACTGTTGGTGAGACACGTCTCAGTTGTCTTAGTATTAATCATTTATAATAATTAAAAAATAAAAGTCTATAGGGCTTCATATGAATGTTGGCAAGTTGTCTAGTTTTATTATAAGTTAGAAAGTTAGAGCATTTCAGCTCTTAAAGATTTATGCTTTTTGAGGCAGCACTGCTGTGTCAACTGCCATATTAATAATTATCACTTTGTCCATTTATTAAATATTCTGCATCTTTGCTTTTTCAGTAATAATGGGAGGTTAACAGTACTACACTAGTTTTTGCCATGTGCTGTCAACAGTAATTTCTTTCATAGAAATATAGAATTAAAATTGTTTTTAATTAAATTTAGGAATGACCAAACCATTTTTAAAGAATAATAAAGAATTCAAATGCAAATAACATGATGTTAACTTTGAAATTACACTGTAACTGTTTTCTTAATGTTTCTCTTCATTATAAAGGACATTCTGTATTATATTTACTTATATATTTAGACTAGGCTAATAGCATCTGTGATTTTAAGAAATAACTACTGCAGGGCAGGTTTATGCTTTTACTGGATACTATAAAATCAGTCTGAGTTTACAACTTACCCTTTTAAAATATTTTCAAAGAGAAATATTTTAAAGATGGCATAGTGGATAAAGTGCTTTTCAAAGCCAGTATTATATCAATTTCAAATATTTAAAGAAAAATATCTGAGATCGCTTGTAAAATACTGTAACCTTACACACATGAACATGCGTTTAAATCTTTTTAAGGAAAGAAACATTATTATTTTTTTAAACCCATCATAAAAGAACTTTGACATGTAAATGTTTTAACTGATTTTTCCTATTGTCTTGATTGTACAGGATCAGTTAGAATAACTTTTTCAGAATAGTTGGCTGTTTGACCTTGATATTTTTCTATTATTTTTATTTAGAAAATTTAGATATGAGACTTCTTATTAGCAGTGAATAATGAGTGATATTTTTAGCATCATTGAATTATGCATATTCTTTCTTCCTTTGAAAACGTGACCAATCTGTCTTGAATCAAAATGAAGAGATAAATGCCTTTTTTTAAAGTATGTAGTGAGTAAGCCGATTCTGCTCCTACTATATTAGTTGTTAGTATGCAAATGTGCCCATTATTTCAAAGAGCAGAGTAGAATGTAGATGATAGGAATATCAAGGTAGGGTTTGCATTCCATTTTTCTGTGCGAGTGCAAGCTGAGTTGAATATTGCCACATATGTAACATATACCATATGTCAGCTGTTTCCTGCTTCACTGTCGACAAGAGCCCCATTCATAACTCTTCTTTTTATCCTTTCAGTGAATAAGTAATTATTCGATATAGAAGGCAGGATATTTGGAACTGGCTATTTAATGTGGCAGCACACCGTAATGAAATCTGCTGTTACTGGCAACCTGAGAAGGGAATGTAACAATTCCAGCATGGGTGTAACTTTATCTGCTTTGAGGGCCTGTTTATTTGGCACATCAGTGAACCTTTTATCCCAGTGAGTGACAGCTCCAGCAGGGTTACATTTACTCGCATTCTATCATGTATTGTAATATTTAATGGCGGACAAGGCTGAGTGGGACTGTCGGTAATATGAACTCGATTTGCTCCAGAGTGGAGGCTAAAAGACAGCTTGATCCCCGGTATTGTGGTGTAACACGCGTCCCGACTTAGTATTTGTTTATAATGGTTACTCTTGCCCGTTACAGTTAAGTGGAGAGGGAGCAATATTGTAGTGGGGAAGGACGCATTGTTGCTTATCAAACTGAAAACCAGCTACAAACTGTTTTGCACTAGAAAAAAATAATTATCCTTTTGTAGAAGATGTGTGTGGACAAGGTTGCTTCAGAATTATTTGGTTTTCATTTGTCTGCTATTTTTGCACAATCTATTATAATATTACCTAAGTCCTTCCAGTATGTCATGATTATATCGTTATAATTATGTCTTTATATCATGAAAGAAATGAAAAATGGTGTTTCTCAGGAATTAAAAGAAACTTCTGGTTATACTTGTGTTTAAATATTCGCACGTGAAAAGTTTTTTTTCATTATTCTTGTGTGTCAGTCCTCAGCTAAGGCAGTAATATTTCCTATGCTTAGGTTATGATAAAGTTGTATCAAGTGATTGCTGAAAGTATCTTAAAATTTTTAGCCATGAGGACGTGTTGTAAATACTTTAACATGTAAAAACAAACCATTTGCAACTTGATAGGCCAACCTGGTGATTTCCCAGGCTATCTTGAACTATCCCAGAAAGCATTTCCAAGTAGACTATAAACAGATTTGCCCTGTTCATTTTTTCATGATCTTTTTTAGTTTTGTTTGTTTGTTTTTATTTTTTGTTGCAGTCTTCTGAGCCATGCAGTCAGTGTTCCTGTTCTTCTGGAAAAGAAACTGAAAAAGATGCTAGTAAGGCAAAAAAGAAAGAAAATGGAGATCAGACGTCCATCCCCAAAATATTTTTTGGCACGCGAACACACAAGCAAATATCCCAGATTACCAGAGAGCTGAAGAGAACAGCGTATTCTGGTGTCCCTATGACAATTCTGTCTAGCCGGGATTATACCTGTATTCATCCCATGGTATCTAGTAGTACTAGTAACAGGAATGAAATGTGTGTAGAGCTGCTGGAAGGAAAACAGGTGAGTACTTTTATTTCAGAAAATATGCATTCATTTAAGCATATTTGAATAAAAGATAATTGTGTGAACAGTTGGAATGTATAGTATTTAGAATACATTAATGTATGAAGGTGAATATATTAATGCATTTATTGACAAAGGATAAAAATATATTTTGTATTTTTGTGGGTACTTTCATGTAATTTTTCATGATTTTGAATTCTTCACCCATTTGATGATTGCTATTCTTTTTAGCAAGACTGAATTGTCCTTGATTTTATAGATGAAAGAGAAGAAAATGTTCTTTATTGATTTATAGTTTTTGGAACATGGTTTTGCTTGTTTTCTTTCTGATATGATTTGTTTTTATCATTGTTCCACATAAATAACTGCTGTTAGAAACATTTTCATGAGTCAAAGTCTAAATGCACATAAAAGCTTTGAAGTTTTAATTTTGTTTTTTTTTTATTGTTGTTTCTAACTATCTGTCCTTTTTTGTTTGTAGGGCAAGTCCTGTGTTTATTATCATGGTGTTCATAAACTCAGTGAGTATCATACGCTACAGTTGGCACATCAGAAATGTCAAGCGTGGGACATTGAAGATCTCGTGAGCCTGGGCAGGAGGCTTCGTGCCTGTCCCTATTTTGCGGCCAGGGAGCTCATGCTGGGTGCAGATATCGTGTTTTGTCCTTACAATTATCTCCTAGACCCACAGATACGAGAGAGCGTAAGTGCATTTGTAAGTCAAGTATTGCAGTAACTGAAGTTACAATAAAATTAATATAGGACATAATGGTTGGTGCAACAGTTAACAAAAATATTTATATCCAAAATATTAGCTACAGAGAACACTGTTTAGAGATTCTTTTTCCTTCTTTCTTTTTAAAGGAGTCTTTTTGTATAGCAAATGAAACTTTCATTGGTCTTATATTTTAGCTAATTAGTCCTGTGGGTTTTCCTCTCAACAGAAAGGAACCTTTGCAAACGTCACAAATGCATGAGTTAGGTTCAGTAGGTTCAGATTATATCCATCTAGACTGAGATTATTATCTTATTTTTCATTTCCTGGTTATTTTCTAGTTACAGAAATTTGATCAAAAAGTTGAAAACTTTCTGTGCCTTGCTGATGCAGAATGTGTGCTGACAGGAGCCTGTTGATTACTATTTCACTCTGTTTTACTAGACAATTATTTTGTTTTGTAGATGGATATTAACCTAAAAGGCCAAGTAGTCATTTTAGATGAAGCCCATAATATTGAGGACTCTGCTCGGGAGTCAGTGAGCTACAGTGTTACAGAAAATCAACTAAGATCTGCTCGAGAAGAGCTAGATCTCATGGTCAATAACAACATCAGGCAGAAGGATCACGAGCCCCTACGGGCTGTGTGCTGCTCTCTGACAAAGTAAGGCAACTCTTTTTAATTTTATTTTATGAATTAGTATTTTAAGAAATAACATCTTTTTTTTACTGATGCAATATACTGGTTACATATTGCATCAAATAAAATATAGTAGAGGTGAGGCAGTATCTTGACTTTTTTCTCTTTCTGAAGGTAATTATCTCACCTTGATTGTCTCAAATGTAAAACTTTAGTAAAAGATCAGAAAGGCATGGCTTAAAGATATGATCGCCTCAAGCTTTTTAACCTTATCAGAAAAACTAAGGTTGATTATCTTGGCAAATCTGCCAATAGTACGAAAGCAGTTGTTGGAAAGCAAAAGGCTGGGTGTAAATGGCCAGTAATTGGTAATATGTATTGCATAATGTGATGTGGCTTTGCCAAAAGCAGGGGTAATTAGAAAAATCTTATTTCAGTTATAAATATCCTGGACCCTGTTTCCAGAAAGCACTTAAGCATGGGCCTTGTGCCAACGAGGCGCTAAAATGACCTTTCCGAGGAATTTTAACATATGCCGCAGAGATTCGCTGGCAAGCCTCATGGTGACCATGCAGGTTTACCTGTACAAATGAGTTTGTTCAGTAGAGTGAGATTTCTTAACTGTAAAATGACTTATTTTTTATATTTATACACAGTTTTTAATTGTTCCATTGAACAATTTGCAGTGACAGGATAGGAAATCTGGAACCACAGCAGCCCCTAACCCTCGTTGCTTTTGCTCATAATGAGCAAGTGATTTTACAGATGTAGAAATGACAGGTGTCTTCCTGATGCCTCCTGCTGGTTGATGAAAAAGGCAGCTCTGGCATTTCCAGAGAGGGAGCAAGCTTGCCTGCTCTGTCAGTGTGGAAGTGCTATAATACTGAATAAATGATGAAGGACACATTTAGTTAGAGAAAATATTAGCTCTGCAACGGATGAGGTCATCTGCATGCTTAGGTCATGTTTATAGAAAAAACAATCACAGTTTGCATTGTCAGGAGGATTATAATGCTGGTTGATTTTGAAATAGCTTCAAAATTCAAAAGGTTGCAAGTTTGACAGCCGCAAACAGCTGTAGATAAGTTAAAATATACAGTTTTTGTTGGTATACACACAAGAAATATGTGTAAATGTGAAGAAATAGTCATTTTATAGTGAAGAAATCTCTAATCTTTGTATCTTACCAAGGAAGCCTGAAATTGACAAGATATCAAACCAATTAGAGTATCAGGGCATCATTTAGAGTGCTAATGAGTTGTTTGAAGAGTACAGCAACTTCGAAATAGAAATAATACTACAGGAATATTTCTTAAATATGCCTGACATACTATGCCATAGGAACAGGTTATGTTTTCATCCTTTTTTCTAATGTAAAGGCATTGCTTGGTGTTAAAATATAAAATATTGGGGCAAGTTTCCTTTTGTTTTCATGAGCTGTATCACAAGTGGTTTCATAGTAGTCCGTTCAAAGACGTAAAAACTGCTTAAGGCAAAACAACATCTCTCTACTTTACATGTTTATCTGCAGATGCTTATCATCTTCAAAGTATGGTGGGATTTTTGAAGCTCAGTTGGCTTAATACTGGAAGAGCATCCCTAAATCTCACTAAAATTAATGCTGGAATTATTTCTGATTTTGTTCTTACAGCTGGTTACGAGAGAGCTCAGGTCAGCTAGTAGAAAGAGGGTATGAAACTTCTTGTAAAGTTTGGAGCGGAAGAGAAATGCTCGCCTTTTTCTACAACATGGGAATAACCAATATTACCTTTCCCGTTCTACAGGTAATGCTGTAGCCGTGTAAATAAACGGTAGAGTGCATAACACTGATAATGGTCTTATTAAACATCAGGAAATATGCACAACGATGTGCTAACGTTTTACAGAGCTGTCTGAAAATTATACCTGGTGAAAACCAGGAGTTAGGCATTTAAAGTACTGGAACTGGTAGAGAATCAATATTTTAATATATATAATTAATGATGTAAAATTATTTTAATCGAGCAATTTAGTCACTGATCATCTTGTCTGTACTATCTACTTGTGTATTTATTGACTTTTGAAACATATTACAATATTCTGAAGCTTATTTTTTCTTTATGTGGAAAACAAACAAGTTAAAAGTATGGTTGCTTTGCTTTCCAATTTTATCTTCAGTCTGATTTCTTAACTATGTTAGGTGAACTTTTAAAACAGTATCATGATTATCTCATTGTTTCAAAACAACATTTTAATTGTTTGTATTAACTTTTGTTTGGAGAATGTGTTTAGAATGTTGTTAATATGGATTTTTCCCCTTACAGAAACATTTGGCTGCTGTCCTGGAAAAGGAAGAAAAAGTAATGATGTTTGGTAAAGAAGAAGCTATTGAGATACCAGTTGTAAGCCCTGCTACTCAGATTGTGCTAAAAGGGTTGTTCATGATTCTTTTATATCTTTTTAAAGATAATAGCAGGTCAGTGAAAAGACATAGCCATGACTTTGTGCTGCTTTCTCTCTCCTCCTCTTTCTTTAAAAAAAAAAAAAAAAACCTACAACTTCAAGCAAGTGCATTTTGTAGATCTCTGATAATCATTTTTTCCTTTTATAAATGCAAAATTGTTTTATAGAATGTTTGAATAGCTTTAGTATGTACGCTGAAGAACAAACAGGTGCCGCTGGGAGCCAGGTAGCCGTGCCGAACACGGACTTAATTCTGCTGCTTTGCCAAATTGCCTCTTTCATTTGTACAACACGTCTTTTATGGTTCCTGGCTTCTGCTGAGCAAAACCAAATACTTGAGAAGCTTTGGAAAATCTATTTATGTGGGAAAAATTTATTGAGAACTAATTTAAATACTACCATTTTTTTTTTTTTGCATTCCTAAGTGAATTCAAGTATTGAACAAATTTATTTGAGGGTTATGTGTTAATTTTATTGATGCATTGCCAAGTTAAACATGCACTTTTTTTTAATCTCTTTAGCTATTACAATTTCACCACTGATTTCTTAACTATCAATGACAGCAGTTACTAAAACTTTCTGATTTTAATCTCGTTTTTACTTATAAATTATTACAAAGCTTTGCTATTTTTTCTAAAAGGGAAACCAACAAGTGTTGAAAGTAATTTTCTGCTTCTAGCAAATATTCTTTTTCACACTATATGGTCCATACCTACCTTTCTAAGATGTATGTTGCATAAATCATGTTCTGTGCTCAAATCAGAAATACATTGTGGCAACATTGTCTTTGCTTTTTATGAGTTTAATGCTGGCTCAAAATGATAAATTATTACAATTTGCTTGATTGTTTTTATTAATATTTACATATCTCTGTATAGATACGCAGATGACTACAGAGTTGCTTTGCAGCAAACTTACGCTTGGGTCAGTGAAAACCAACCTGATGTTTCAAATACAAATGGCCTCTTTGCAAGGACCAAACATAAAAGACATACACGGCAGAGAGCTTTAGTCCACATGCTTAACTTTTGGTGCTTGAATCCAGCTGTGGTAAGCCGAGTGTGAAGCAAAAGGTCTTGTATGTATGTAACTTGACTGGTCACAAATACATTTGATCTCTTAAAATGATTGTATAGATTGTCTAAACTCCTTTTCTTTCTCTAACCTAGGCTTTTTCAGACTTAAGTGATGTTAGAACAATTGTTCTGACATCTGGTACGCTCTCTCCAATGGATTCTTTTTCTTCAGAACTTGGTGTCAAGTTTTCTATTCAGCTTGAGGCAAATCATGTTATTCGGAACTCACAGGTAAAAATCTGCAGGGTTATTCCCTTTCCTGAGGTGTAATACTGGCTATTGCAGAATAAACGATAACTTGCTACATAAATGGCAACAGGCATACTCCATTAGGGAAAAAAGTGCATAGAACAGAATATTGGATTTAATGATATTGTAAAGTGAATTTTCAAGTGAAAAAGAGAGAAATATTTATTTATTCCTGTGGTTTATTCCACAGGAAATGTTGAAGCTCTGCTGTTTTAGTATGACCCATTTATTGGCAATTACTGCACCCTTTTTCTCCTCTGTTTCTAGTATTTGAACTATTTTGTTTAGAAATAGTAGACTATTTTACTTCACATGTAAAGTGTAGTTATTTAACCTAACCTAATGTATTTTAATATTGTTTGTGGCAACAATTTAGGTAGTAATGTTTTTAATTCTAAATACACCAGGTTTGGGTTGGTACCATTGGAGCTGGCCCTAATGGTCGGAAGCTCTGTGCTACATTCCAGCATACAGAGACCTTTGAATTCCAAGATGAAGTGGGAGCACTTCTGCTTTCAGTGTGCCAGACAATAGGCCAAGGAATTTTGTGTTTTTTGCCATCTTATAAGGTAGGGAAATCTTAATTCACATTCTTCCTTTAAAAAAAAATAATAAAACTAAATGGAAGTGTACTGTGTAATCTTTTGGTTTATGTATCATCATATATAAATATAAAATATATTATAATTTCTCAGATCTAGTAATTGGCAGGCATACTGACTTGTTTGCATGAAAAGTATCTTCATGTATCAGTATATGCATGATACTTCAAACGTATCATCTTTTACTTTCTTTTGCATTAGTGTTTGTTATTTATGCTTAGCTCTAAGGAACAGAAGTATAAATGTGCATTATAAATCCATAATTCAAGTCTGTCTTGTACCACTAATTAAAAGTTTCTTTATTTAGCAAAACAAAACAAAAACTTAAAATAAACAACAAAAATTTCTTTTTTCCCTTTGTCCAAAATCTTTGTGTTACTTTTGTTATTTAAATGACGATACTTTAATTCATGATTTTCTTCGCTGGCTGGCTGTAAGGGCAGAATTGCTTTTATCATGCAATTGCTGCCACTAGCCATTAGGTGACCACATTAGACTGTGTAATGTACCATCTCTGAGGGGGAAAATAACCAGATTACTAGATACAAGTGTATTTTAAGAAATTAAACGAAGTGAAACAAACAAAATGTATTTTTTTCATTTGATTAATTAATTTTATGAATGAAATTGAGGACATTTCAATTTTCACTATCATCACTATTCTCTGTTGAAGCATATAATATTGAGCAGAATGTGAGAGTTGATCTTATATACGTATACAGAGAGAGGCAAATGCTTGGGAAAGTTTTTATGCGAATACTAATCTGAATGGAAAGCATAGAAAGAGTTTGCAACTGACATTTAATAAAGAAAGACTGATTGCTGGGCAGCTCAGTACCCTTCCCCCTCTCACTGCCCTTCTGCTTCACTGAAAGGTCATCTGGCTAAATACATCGAGTGGTTTTTTTCTTTGTGGGAACACTTCCATGAACCCGGTGAAAGTATTGATAAATATAAATTGCAGACAATTGAAGGCTGATATTTTAAAATCATGTTGCCAATATTTTTCCATGGCTGCCCTTTTTCATACCAATTCTCCTATTCTGCATTGGGTTGCCTTTAAGCCTAAGAGATTAATATGTTGAAAATATAGAATAATGTTGTAAGCATAAGCATATTAGTACAGAGAATATAGGCCATTTTTTCTTTTTGCATCATACAGAATACTGCTTACTGGGCCATTTGCATTTCAGAACTACTTTTCAGAGATTTTGGTAGGGAAATTGCTGTTCTTCATAAAGTCCAGCTTTTAAAGAAATTGTTTAATCCTATCTAGCTCATTATTCACTTAATTCAGGGAGTAAATTGAATGTTAACTTCCTTGTTTGTATATAAGGAGAGTACTTGGAGATGGTAATTGCATCTGAATGCACTTTCATTCACTTCAGTGTGCTTTAAATTTCATGGACTTCATTCACTCTAATGAAATGTAGCCCTTGCCTTTTTGTAAGCTTTTGTCTTTATGGTAAATTAAGAGTTTTCGGTCTCAATGTAAGGGAAAGGAAGGAGGGTGTAACAGTGGTCTCTGGAAATGGAGGTGGAGAACTTGCCTACTTGACACAGTTTGTAGCAATGAGCAGAGGCAGGAGACAGCCAACATTCTCTTACTGCTTGGTGCTGCTGTTTGGGGCTTCATTCCTTCATGTCAGAAATGAAATAAATGTGTAGAGTTTGCTCAGGAAGTGGAGCAAATTAAACTATTAGAATTTCCCAGGATGAAATTTAAGGACCTCTTTTAGGCAACATTTATTACTCTATATTTTTGTCTTCAGATTTTAGATTACTTTGTAAACAGACATACAACTGCTGTGTTAAAATAGAAACATCTGTATTCATATTAGAATATTCATATTAGAACTAGGGAAACTAATGCATATAGAAACTTAGTGATTTTTTTCCAGACTTCTTATATTTTTTCTGTCTATTAAACACTTTTACTCAACTGTAAGTATCAAGTTATATGAAAGTTTCTGTGTGCAAAAAAATAGAGGGCAAGTAAAGTTTCTGAATATCGCTACATTAATCATAAAATCCTCAAACTGGATGCTCTTTAAAATAGCTCTGAGATGAACCTTATAATGTCACTGAGTATATTGCTATAGGAGTTAACATTTTGGTCACATACTCCTTCCAGTGCTAATGTGTGCAAAAAGCATCCATTAGTGTTTGCAGGTAAACTGTGTCCTGGCAGACCCTAGACTCCTTTGAATAGGACTTTACTATCAGAGAGTTAGGAGTAGTTTGTCTATATCTTGCTCAAAAATAAAAATTAAAAACAAAGCACACATTTCATAGCAGAACATTTTCAGATATTGAATGTTGATCTTTCAGTCAACTGGATTTATTAGATGTCATTCTTTTCGTAAAATGAACTTGCATATTCTTTTTAATTCCTATTGCTGTTGTCAGCCTTGCTCCATATCCAGTACCTGTGGAAGAGACATCTCTGACAACTCCAGTTTTGGTCCTAGCTTATCTAAGCTTACGGTATCAGGCAAGAAAGTGATAACAGTTTCTTATCTTGGTGGGCAGATGACTTGTAACTATGAAAGTCAACAGTCATCTCTAGAAGCCATTTTGGAAGTATAACAGACATTATAGAAAATATTTCTTAATCCTCTGAAGAAACTGGCTGGTTAACTGGATATTCTTGAGCAATCTGGGTGGGCAACAGGCCTTAATCAAAGCTTGAGCAGCTATCAAGGCTGTGAGCTCCTCAGCTGCTCCTCAGATTGATGATGAGGGGGTGGCTGTTGCTACACTGCCATCAATTTGTCTCCTTGGGTAGCTGCTTTCAGAAGTCTTATTAGATAAATGATGAGAAACGAGTGACAGAATAGAAACATATGAGAGAAAGCAGCCTAACAGAGGAGCCAGTGCTTGAGAAACTGGAAGTGAAATCACTTGCATCTACCTTCTGGTTGGCTTTGTTTTGTTTGCCTAGGCAACTTTATTACTACTTTTTTTTTTTTCCTGCCTCCCTGTTGAGTTCCCCTACCATGGTTTATTTTAAAGTTGTTCTTAAGGTAGAGATGATGTCTCACTTTGCGTGTTTGTAGACAGACAGCGCTGCAAAGCCACGTTCCACCTTTTGAACATTAAAATAATTGGTATAAGAGTTATATAACCAATATATATAGCATTCACAATAGCACTTCTTCCTGTTCCTCTATGCTTTCATGTTAAAAAAGTCATAAACTTTTCATGTCAAAACATCAAGAAATATCTCATAAGTTTCCATAATACATGGATTAGTATGATGAACAGTTTATTGGCAGATAAGGAATATCTACCAATATTTCAAATAAATTAAACTATTCAACTGTTGAAATAAATCAACTGTTACCCCATTTATTTTTTCGTGGTGTATTAAGGCAACTGTAGGAGAAAGAGAAAAGCAGAAAGAGATAGGAACAGTTCAGGTCATATATTGGATATACAATCCAATACGTAGGTATGTAAATATGTATCTACATCTGATACGTATCACTTTGTCTTATAAAGAGCTGTGATGCCATGTTTCACGTATGGAGTGACCAACAGTAGTATACAAATCTGCATTTTTGTAACTGAAGTGCTATCACTTTGACATACTTAAAAAAAAGAAAAAAAAAAGACCTTAATCTAATGTTTACTGAGCTGCAAACTTAGATAAATTTTAGCATTACTAAAAAATAAACTGGTGATACTATGCAACAAAAATGCATTTACGTTAAAATCAGTAGCAACTCCAGCAAAAACACTCTATAAAAGAGAATATCAGGAGGTGAAAAGATTGCTCAGAAATCTAAGATGCTTTTAAACAAGATTAAGATAAGGACCATTAGGGTTGATGTCGCCGACCTGTCTGCATTAAGATATATCTTGCCTGGTGCCTGCGTCTTAGATGATTCATTCAATATGTGTCATATCAAAGTCAAGGTATCTAGCAAGGAGAAAAATGCTAATGCTTATAAATTTTACTGATAATCCATCATGATGGATAAACTGACCTTTCTTTAGTAGATTTTTAACAAAATAAGTTGTAATCTTTTTTCATAATAGTTTTATTTTTTTCCCTTTGCTAGCCATTGTTGATTAATTTGTTGGCTAATTGTTGACCCATAAATTGGAAGCAAAATTTACATAAATCTCTTTTTCATATAGTTTATCATTTTTTCTAGTAAATATACGTTTTAATCAAAAATTAATAGATTTCTAAACGGAAGAAAAATTCTAGTCTCTAATGAATTTTGGAATGTATGTTAATTTCCTGAATTTTAACAATTAGTCTCTGAATTGTTTATAAAGAATTTTTATGGATAAGACCCAAACCAAATTACTTTTAAGAAAGTGAAGTCTCAACCAAATTTTTGCTTCATATATAGGTTTTGATGTAAATGGATAACTTTACATATTGCCATAGATTGAATCTTTTGCTGGGGTAAACTGAATAAATGGAGGTTTTTGGATACTTATCAACACTTGATACTTGGTATCTTATAAGCTTGCTGTCTGTGATTGCTTTCTTAGTTGTCTGACAAAATCATTATACATGAAGTTGGGGGGAAGAAATGGGTCGTTAGTAATTGATATCCACTGTATTACTTTAGACGTAATTTAATTTTGAAGAAATAATCAACAAACAAGGAGGTGATAAACTGAGAATAATCAGGAGGTTAGATTGTTTTGCAGAATGGTGCTTGCAAGAGTGTAGGTAAGGACTGCTTTTTAATCCAAACATGCAGAATGCAAGAATAGCAATGAGAATTTGCTGTTGTTTGAAAGATAAACATTTATTAATATTTATGCCTCAGCAAAACATAAATTACTAGATTAGATTGGACTTTATTTGATTTAAAAAAATATTCATCAGCTCGTTTGTTCTGTAGAGAATGTGGACTTGATTCAGTAATATGGGCTTGGAAAACAGGATACTGCTTTCTTAGTTCAGCTTCAGGCAACATAAATGGTTGAGAAAAGTCTAATTCTAATCAATGGTGGGTTTTGTTTTTGTTCTGAACTTTTTTTTTTTTTTTTCTTCTAATCAGTTTTATTTGGTGCTCTAGTGCCCAGGATACCATTTATCAGTATTCAGACAAAAACATTTTCAGATGCATTACACTTGGTGATAGGTACCCAATAACTGATTTTGAATGCCTGGTGTTGAAAAGAAGAGGCGCATCCTTTTCTGCAGAAAATTCATGTCTAATATGCAGAGTGATCAGTAGTTTTATCTCTAAGACATGCCCACTTCTGACTTCAAGATAATGAGCATAACCTGACTGTTTTTCCTGTTACTTTTGGGGCAATTTTCCTTGCAAAATAAGCACGTGAGGGGTTTGGTGTAAATCAATCTGGGTCCTGACTGTTCAATACTCAATCTTGAATCCATCTGGCACTCAGTCCTGTTACTAACAAACAGATACCCTGCCTCGTAAATTGGTATTGCCTTGCACTGTGTCAGTAAGGAACTCACAACTATTAACATGGAGGTGCAGACCAATTAATACTGCACTGCGTTTGCCATTTTTCCTTGTGGATTGCGCACGTGCTTTTAGAGATACTTATATATTAATTTTCTTCACCTAAATGCTGAATTTTATATTTAATTCCCGTAGCTCACTGTTTTTAGAGCTTTTAGTTCAGAGTTTAAATTACATATCTTGACTGATCATATTTTCTTTAATAAGAACGGAGAGCTAGATGACAGCAACTGCATTTGAACTGGAACATCTGTTATTGTTGGTTTGGCTTCCTTTTCAAACATGAAATATCAGCCAAAACTGTACTTAAGCCATAGAAAACTGTTATTTATTCTTCTATTGACATATTCTTGTCAACATCACGCAACTTTAGGCCTTAATAGTCTTAATTAACTTTGCTTAACTGAATGAGCAGTATTGACCATGAAAAGGGGTCCAACTTGTCTTGCTTTCAAGCAGCCTCTGAGAATCTTCCAGTTCAATCTAGGTAGTTACTTGCAATAAAGAGAAGGGACCTCAATTTAACCTCAGACTATTGCACTCCACCAGCACTGCACAGCAGTGTCTGCACTGGATATGAGCCCAGGTCCTTGCATATACTGTCTCCTGGCCTGGACATTAATGTGCCACCCCTATATATGACAGGCGGAGGAAGGGTTATGGTTTCAATATTAATTCTGAATGTCTGGTTCTTCGTAGTTTAGGATAGGTCCCCTTTTTCTTAAACTGGTATTTGTGTGAAGTGGCCAGAAATGAAATTTTGAAAAGCCTGTATCAGAGTGGCCAGGAGTGGAATGGTTATAATGTTGAAAAAAGAACAGAATATTTTCATTTCAAAAACTTTCCTGCAACAGAGTTTTATAAATAAATTATAAGAAGCCCATTTTTCTACCATCAATAAAAAAGCTGCCTTGTGACAACTTTTACTTATTTAATAAATTACTTCAATAAATTTACAAAAGATGGTAGTCTGTTTAGCCAGGCCTATTAAAAGCATTAAGATTTGAGCACTGGCTGTTAAAATGAGTAAATGGCAATATCACAAAGTTAAACAAATGCCAAAAAACATTTTCCAGAGTACGAGGATTGTAACAATACCATTAATGAGGGCAAAGAGGTTTTAATGCAATTTGCACATTCTAAAGTTTCAAAAAGAGGTTTTGAGTTAGTGCATTATTAATGTTCTGAACATCTGGAACTGTGTAAGAGCCATAGACATTGAGCAAGTGCAGTTTCCCCACTAGGTCTGATGCTGACTGATTTCCTCCCTAGTGAAAAGCTTGTTTTAAGAAGTTTGAGACAGTAAAATGACAATATCCAGATAAGAGATAAACATTCCACTGAGTCCTTTTGCTTGTAATGCTTCTAGAGAAAATACTGGAAACTATTAGATTTCTGCAGCTAAAAAGGTGAGTTTGAAGTTAAATGGGAAAACAGTTGTTTGTACCACAGACAGTTGTTGTGTGGTGCAATCTCACTCATTACAGGATATTTATTGTGAGAAATTATCTAGTAATGTAGGTTGGATTCCATAAGATTACTTGCACTTTACCTGTTAGGTGCATATATATGCATAATATGCTGGGATAAATCTGTTATCAGGAGTAACGTTCTCCCTGATATTCCTGCTGACAGCTGTAGGAGAGCTTCGAAGAAGAGATTTACTCCTGTGTGTAATCACTTGGAGGATGTAGGGAACTGTTTGCACCCAGTGTGCTTTATGGCAGAAATGTGTTCTTGGAAGTGACAAAAATATTAACTTTCTACAGCACTTTAATGTAACAGAATGCTGTTTAGACTCTTACTTAGCTTTAAAAAGGTGGGGAAAGCAAAATGTTTTGATGTGTCATATAGTTTTAGATTTTTGTAACTATAGCTAATATCCAACATCACATTGGTTGGGATGAAAAGAAAACGAGGCCTTTAAACAGGCTGGCATATCAGGGGTAAGTTACGAAATAATTGTAAATTAATAATGATACTTTCTGCACAGCATTTGCTTGCTATTCTCAAGGGAAAGGCCTTCTCTTACTTCAGAAGCCTTATTTATTTGAGCTGAACAGCTGCAACGGTGCTATTACAGTATGTAAGAAACCCTAAAAACAAGGAAAGGCTTTAGGGAATAGAATTCTGTCGTTCTTGCTATCTCAAATTATGTGCAAGTACCTAACAATAAAAACAGTGCAAAATGATGGAAGAGTAATTAAACAACATGTGAAAAGCACTCATCCCGGCTTCCCCGGCACTAACGTCTATCCAGCGCTCCTGGAAATCACTGGAGTTTTTCCGGTGACTTTCAGCGGGCTGAGGTAGGTCCCCCGACACCAAACTGACCTTTTTTTTTTTTTTTTTTTTTTTTTTTCCCCCTTTTTCGACTAATGTTGATTGAAAAGAGGAGCTTATTGCCAAGCTCTAACGCTGTGTGTTTTGCCTCACTCTGATGAAGATCTTGGTAAAGTGATTTCTGTCAGGTGGGGCATAATTTGGGGGGAAAATAAGTAGTCTAAAAAAGCCAAATTGTAATGACTCAAGAATTATGCATTTCAGCATTTGTACCTAATAAAAGTAGATGGAGTTTTATTTTACTTGTTGTCCTCTGTTGGTTTTTCATCACTTGTTTTTTCACTCTCACTCTGCACTGGTACTTTTTTCTGGTTCTTATCTTGCCTTCCTTATGTTTAATGGAGTTTTTATTCCCATCAATCATATACAGCATCTCTGCTTTAAGTTTTATTCTCCTTTTTTCCTCCATCATTTAAAGGTTTAAATGTCTGTAATATAAACTGTCTGACTATGGGGCCCATGCATTTATCTAAAAGGCCAATTTTTAAGCTCTGTGTGCAGCATTATCTGAGACTTGTGAGAGCTACAATGGCTCCTGTAAATCTTAATGTGACTTCTGAAGTCTTCAGTTTTGTTTGTTTGTTTTCCATTGATTTGGGCATAATGAAAAGATGTGAGTAAAAATCACTGTGTGGGATGGAAGATATTGATAGAATCATCATTTTGCTTTTTTCCCTGCCTTTAGCACTGAAGGCCATTCTGGCTATGCTGTGTAAAGCATGGCAAGAATAGTGACACTCTCAAAAACTGAGTTAGATAAGAGATTTTTTTCATAACCAGATAGGTAATCTTTGCCTTCAAATTCTGTTGTAAGCCTCCCTCTTTCATGTCATCAGTTCAACTGAGTTACTGTGCCAAGCTAAATTTGAAGAAGGAGCTGACAGTTCACACCTCTGCCAGATCATTTTTTGTATAATCCGAGAGGCCGCAGCAAAAATATTTCCCTTAAATCAGAAAGCCAGAGTAGTGCTGAATTACATGCCAAAGGAATAATTGAAGTGATGCAAAATATCAACTTTAAAAGTCTTAAGTGTTTTATTATAGATTTATTGCAATGTTTCACTTAATATTTTTAATGAGTTTTTTTTTTCTTTGTTGCTTGGTGTGCTAATGGGTAATTTGGGTTTTGACCATCCACATGGGGTGTTCACAGGGCAGATCAAGAAGAATGGACTGCATCAAGCATGTAACTTTATTTTTTCTTAAGGTGATAACAGAGAATCTGATTAGCTACACCACATATATTTTCCTTCTTAAATAGTGTGATAGGCCCCTAGACTGGGAGAGAGACAAGTGAGAAGAGAAATGACCAGGTAACAGATTTTTGACTTCTTCCTATTGCAACACAGCAGCAGGAGGCGTTCGGTTAAGAAGCCGCCCAACGCAGCAGCTTCTGTTTGTGACAAATGAAGGTGAGAGGCTCTTGTTTGCTCTCCGCCGAGCATGCTAGAGCACTCACGTATCCTCCATCATTTGCACTGGGGCTAGAAACCAGATTATTTTTTCTCTTTATTAGGATTTGCTGTAATAGCCTTTTTATTTGAAAATATAATTAATAATCTTTATCTTGCTTCCCCAAATGTGTAATTTCCTTTGGGGAGGCCTCATAGGACAGCATATGCTGTTTGTGACTGCAGTTGGGGTGAAAGCTTCACCCTTCTCTTAGTTTGTGTTTGGGGAGGTGTTGAGTGTTCATCTACCTACCACCTTCACAGCATGTGCAGAGGGACACAGGATGGTGGTTTGTGTCCAAAGACGGATCTAGAACTTTTGCTTGAAGAAAGGCACAATGTGAAGCTGAGGGGTTTGCCTCGAATAAAAGGAGAGAAGCAGAATAACCCAGAGAGAATCCACTCTCGCTCCATAAAGCCACTAGTGCAGCACCGTTTCCTTCAGAAACAGGCTTGTTTCTAGACATGTTGTAGAGTTAATCCATCTTTTCTAGTCTATCACTGGTCATCCAAGTCTTTGTCACCAGCTAGTCTGAGCAGTTTCCATGTTCTTCCGGTCTATGTGTTTCTACTTTCAACTTGAAACTCGTGCTTTTGTTTTTCTGAGTAGGTCTTTCAAAGGCCGTTTGTGTTTATCTTTCTTCTGATAATGATTTCCTCAGAGACTGTTAAGATTAGGTCTTTATTCTTATTATACATGGGAGCTTAAATTATACTTGTTTACATGACCACACCATCATAGCTTTAGTATTTTTCAGGCCCCAGGCTGCCCTTTAGTTCCTCAAAACCCCCTACACAGCCAGCGAGTCAGCTGAGAACATTCTGCAAACGTGCACAGCAAGCGGCCGCGTTTGCTGTATGAATTACAGGATCATGGCTCGCCTCGCTGTGCTCTTTCTCCTACCCAGTTCCAGTCCTGTTGCTAAATTAGGTGTGACAGCAGCCTGCTGACACCGACAGCGGCGTTTCGCAGCAGCAGGTTGGGCGGCTGCGTCTCAACTTACCTGCAATCTGCCCTCAGCCTCCTGGCAAAGCTGCAGCCTCGTGCCCACGGTCTGCGCTTGGTGACATTGGGGTGTTTGCGCTGCAGCGCAAGAAACAAACCTTGTCTTGGACGTTAAAAAATGATATTAGAGAGAATTGTAGAGTAGTCACGAAGCAGTAGAGAGAGCCTGTGGAGCAGGAATTAAATAGGTGGCTGCTTTGAGGCATCAGTTATGTGTGGGTGACTGAACATAAAGATGTCTGCTTCCCCATGGCTTGATTTTGTTTGAGATAAAAATGTCCCTTTTTTGGCTTACTGAAAAGTACTACATAAAATGCCAAGCAAAGTCTCATTTATAAGCTGTTTAAAGGTACTTGGAATTACATTCTTTAATTCCACAGCGTCATTTTTATAGTACTTACCTCTCCAGAGCAGTGCTACAATAAGTAACATTAGATATAGGCAGTGTAAGGATACAGGTTTGAAAGGTATCGTTTGGATTATGGAGCTTATCATCCTACTGTCTTGTCAACTATATTTTCTTTTAGATGTTTTATGTTAGAATGTGTGCATGTAAGTGCATATATACATGTGGTGTGTGTGTATATGTTGTGCATATGCTAATTTTTTTATGTTTCTTCTAAAACTTAAATGATGTCAAAGGGAAGATTGTCTTTGGAGCCACACTATTGTCTGAGGTCAGGATATTCGATTATTTGCTGAGTTTCCTAAAAAAGAAATAAAACCATGTCCTTTTACGTGCATTTTTTAAATTACAATATGCAGTTCATCATTTCATGATGTGCAAATGAGAGGGAAACTCTGGGAACAGAGGAGCTGTTTGCTGTTCACACGCAGGAGTTTCTGCAACGCGACGTTTTGCGCGTGGCCCCTTCTAGAGTTCGGCGGAGCCGGGATGTTGTAGCACTTCACTGCTGTTGGCTCGGGGGAGACTTCTAGGTATGGTTTGGTGCCGCCTTATCTTCTTGCATTACTGCCTGTGAAGAATGAACAAATAGACTTTCTGTGGCTTATTGAACTGCTACAGTGACCAGCAAGGGACTTGCAATTATTCAAGTGCCCTGTGGCGCTTGCTTTTTACATCAAGCAGATACTCTCTGGTAGCATCTGCACATCATATAAAGCAGAATCTGTAGCGACAGTCTGTGGCAGATTATTGGATATTATGTCTAAAAAAATTATATGCTGTAGTGGTAGATGAGTGTTTTCCTCGTGAATTTCACACCCTGAAAGCAGGGTAGTTTAATATTTTATTACACTGTTAGTTTGAATACGCTGAGCATACAGCATCAGGAAGATAAACTAAAAATCTATTATTGTTTATCACTTTTGAGCTCTGCCTTGTCAAAATGCTGCAAGCTGAATTGTGGCATCTAGTTAGCACATGCTATAATTTCCATTGTAATTAACACTTTTTACTTGCATATTTTTTCTACCATTTAAGTAGCAACTGCATTGGAAATGAGTTTTCACAGGCAAGAAATGTGCTGCACTCAGCCTGTGAATACAAGAATCCAAATAGAAAATAGCAATTAGAGTCAACATGTTTTTCCCTCAAGAGCTTTTAACAAAAGGAAAAGAAAGCAGGATTTGAACAGTAATTATTAATAAGGAACAATGCATAAAAGCACCATTTTTTTTAAGGTACATCTCGCACGGGTTACTCTGACCTTACTATTGTTCTGTACCATTGCAACCTACAGAGTTCCTGGTCTCTTTGACATTTCTGAGAGTTTCACTGCCTGTTGTGATAGAGATACAAAAATCAATGTGCCAGGAGACAGATCACAATCTTGTGATGTTTATGTTCAAACTCCAATCTTTGCAATTTATTATTAATGCGTTAATGAAAAAGATGTCAGCTGAAGCCGATGCCTTGGCAGCATTAAAACAATTTTGTTGCAGTACTGATAGCTTTCCATGATACTGTAAACTTACCTATATTATCTTACCTGTATTGTAGCAATCTGCCGCTGATTTCCCTTTTTGATTTCACCTTCTATTACCACAATTTGGTGGTACCATTTGCACCATATGAAAACATCCTAGGTTACTTGTTTCTGCATTCCTAGAAACCGAAGCCTTAAGTCAGATTTGATCATAATGTGAGAACTTTTTTCCTAAGGATCAGTTATTTTGAGAAGTCTAATGTTTCTCTTTGCACATTCGGAGATGAGGAGAGGAAGGTGGGATTGGGTTGGTGATGGCGTTGCTGAGGAGTTGCCTTGGTTCTGCTGTCAGTACTGCTTGCTGCATAATGATGGCAAAATTACCTTTTTGAGAAAGCAGAGAGAGCATTAATCCTCTTTATAAGGTAAGTTAGTAACTACGGATTTAAAATGCTTCTATACATTTAAAAATATTTACTCTGGTGGTGAGTGGAGAAGATCTAAAGCGAAATTGTGCTGTTCCTCACCCACTGGAGGAGCCCCTTCCCCATGACATCCATCCACCTGCCTCCACGAGCTGCACGGCGCTCGCGGGCTCTCTTGGCCTGAGTCTCCGTGTCAGTTTTCCCACATGGCCCCGTGCCTCTCTGCGGATGTGTCACAACGACAGCCTCGTCCTTCCCCTTCTTATTCAGGGGAAAAAAAAAGAGGTCAAAGATGACTGGGCTTGTTTTTGACTGGTAAGGAAGGGGACATCAGTGTAGGATGCTGACCTCATTAATGAATACATGTTCTTTAGTTAATAATTGTTTTGTGTTTGATTCAGAAGCAGCTTCTAAGCAGTCCTTTTAGGAAAGATTTTGCTGGAGGAGGAAGGATTTTGCTCTGTGTAGAGGATTGTTCTTTCGGTAGAAAGTGGCAGGGCAGCGATAGCCTAGGGTGAATGTACAAGCAGTTCTTGTAACACAGAAAGCTGTTGTCTTGGTTAATTTTAAAACCTCAAAAGAAATCTTGTTTTGAACCAGGTTGTTTAGAAGCAGCTGCGCAAGAGCTCAGGCTGAGTACTTCAAAGGCAATCCAAACTGTTTCGTGGTAAAACATGCTAATTTTTTTGGAAAATAGGTTTTATATAAAAAGCTCCTTTAACTTTAGAAGCAACATATTAGCCACGTTATTCTAGAGTCTTTGGTGTGCAAAACATTTCATTTTTCATTACTGTTGTCGCCATTCACGTATTCCATTATTTAAGGAGGTTATTGAAAAATTGATGGTATGTTGGTACCAGAGAGACATCCTGTAGGCTGCAGTGTTGATTTATGGCACATGGAGCACAGTTCAGTGCTTCAGTTTCCTGCTGGTGAGCGGCACTTTGTCACTGTCCCTACCGAAAAATCATACCAGTGAAATCCCCTGTGTTTCCCCCAAGTTGAGTGATGCATACTTTTTCTTCAAAAATGATTATGAATTATTCACCTTTTATTGTGCTGGAGTGTGCACATGGTGATCAGCATCTTGTTCATAATACAGAGTTTTTCACCATGTTAAGGATTTATTTTAATTATGTAGTTGCATGGTTGCTTTTATCTGTGGTTTCCCCCCCCCCCCCCTTTTTTTTTTTTTTTCCTTTTTAGCAGTGTGTGTCTGCCAGGCCTATGTGGGCTCGTGCAGATTTTACCCCATATTTCCTAGCTTATGTAGATACCTTGGCACATAAAGTGCTTAAAACTTTAAAAAGTCACTTTTTCATGTCACTTCTTGGGGATTCTGAACACCTGTGTTGTTTTAGAAGTTTTGTTCTTCAAGCAGTTTTTCTGTGGTGTAGCCATGGTGTGAGACACCTAAGTGCAAAATCTCTTGCAACGCAACATGCAGCGGGAATACGGATTTCCGACCGAGGGCAACACTCTCTTGAGAGCTGCTCGGAGGACAGATTCCATGATAGAGACCACCTGTTAAGAAAAGCTGTGTGATCTTTCTTCAAAACTCTGGAAGAAATGCAAAATGTCAGAATAAATGTGGTTTGGATGGAGATTTTCAGCTCATGAATTTTGTCTCGAGGCTTCTAGTCTTTTAGATAAAAGGTAACTTCATTTTGAAGAGGAAAGCATGCCAAGTGATGATGGATTTCAACAATTTCACTTTATGCGTGTAATCACGGCTACCTTAAATTCTTAAAATCTCCTTCCGTTTAACTGTTTTTGCTTTAAATGGGTATAGTTTTATTTTACACACTTAATCTGCTTTTTGGTACGACCACTGTAAGGATTAGCCTTTAAATACACATTAGACCATCTTCTCTATCTGCTGAAGAGGATTGCTTCTGAAAAAGGGAGGAATGTGCCTAGAAGTTGTACTCAGAAGAGCATAAGATCTAGTCTCATTCCTTTCCAATTTCTGCCTTTATTTCAGACTTTTCTAAGAGCTTTTTCCACATTAAATTTTCTCTTTATATTGCCTAGTCTTCATGTCCTTTAAGACAAAGAAATTAGTCTTTTTTTTTTTCTTACTGTGCCTTCAGCTTTTTTTTTTTTTTTTTTTTTTAGTTATTCCTTTTATAATGGAATGCATTTTTTCCAGCAGAAAAAAAATACATTTTTCTTGTATTTTCCATTTTGCAATTATGGAGCATACAGAGCCTCCCAGACACTCTGAGAAAAAGGATCAGACAGAAATTGTTCTGGAGCTGGTACTTTGTAAATGAAGTCCTCTTTTCTTTGCCTGTGGTGGCCCAATTGTGCTAATAAATAGTGGGGGAAATGTCCTGGAGAAAGGAAGAATCTCCTCCCATACATAAGAATAGCATCTCTGTGTGGCCTGTTCCCTTTAAAATGCTATATTAAATTGATTTATTTTTGACACATAACTGCAAAAATCACTTCTTAAGCATAGGAGAAGATGGTGCATGTAAAGGTAATATCCCTGTCGTGTACTCGCTAAACCTGTAATGGAAGCAATTAAAATGTGGCACAGTTTGTGTGGGCTTTATGTGTATTTGGTGTTTTTCTAGCTTCTCATTTATAGTAAACAACAAATGTCTATTTTGAAAGTTTTGCACAAATGAAATGTTTTTGACCACTGATATTTTAGCATGCTGTTTTTAGCGAAGTGTAATGTGTGACAACAAGAAGGGCAGAAAATGTGATTTGACACGTAAGGTGCTTCCTTGTGAATGGTTATGTTTGTATTCTGGATTAGCCTAATCATTCAGAATAATTAATTTTAAATACTTGTCTGTATTATGTTGGATACCTCCCTTACGCATGAAGATGTTCCTGTGGCTGTTGCTTAACCTTTCATGAAAATCTAATTGAGTGCAAACAACTGCTTAAATAATTCAATGGTCTAAGTTATTCTTGGCTGGTATAACCCTGCCTCGTGCAGTGCAAAGGACTGGGTGTCAAGCGAGGTTTTGGCATCGTGTTTGTGTGTAAGATAAAATCACAGCTGGAAAAGTGTGCAGGTTTATTAGGAAGGAAAGGAAAAAGATTAAATATCAATTAGCTCCCCCACTTTGGCAAATGACTTGGGACTGAGAGGTGCAAATTCTTCTAAAACACATTCTCTAAAAATTGTGATATTTGTGGTGCCGTTCATAAATGTTGACTGATTTTGGTTGCTTCCTATTCATGCTTGCAACATTATATTCTTATCAAATATAGTGTGTTTTTATAATATTGTTTTTCATAATTTCAGAATGCTGTTTACTTTTTTTTAATCCGAATGTTGCACATGAGATGACTACCTAGTTGACCCAAATATTTTCCTTCCTTTTTTTTCCAAGAAAAAACCTCCTTCTTTCAACAAAATTCTTCTAGAAAGTAGCTCTTGTCCCTTCTTTCCTGCATGCTCCTTCATTTCCTTGTTTTTTTTTTCCATTGACTATTTCCTTTGTGCTCACTTCTAACTTCAAATTATTCTTTTTTTTTTTTTTATTAACTTTTTTTTTTTTTAACAAAAGGTAGATATGGAATTAAATTTACTAATCCCTTGCCACCATATTGCCTTTGCTTGTAAACTGTTGTTCCCCCAAACTGAAGAGCTCTAATAGCCCTTGAGGTCTGTTACATGGAGAATTTGAGGTCTTTTAATACAGAGACTTGGCAACCTTGTAGTTCAGGGAGCTCTAAAGTGACTTTTACTAATTCTGTAGCTTTCTAGACCTTCTTAGATCTTGAAGAAATATTTTTTATGTAACACCAATACTTAAGCGATGCAAGAAGAGAGGGCAGAGTCTGATCAGATCTGTTCTCTAGGGTTCCTTTGAAATAACCTCACTTTAAGACCACTACTGTTTAAACAAAGGACTAAGTGCATTTGTTCAATGACCAAATGTATTTTGGAATTATCACCAGTACAGAGACAAATTTCACTCTTTAAAGTAAAATTAGAGCATCGAATGCAGTCATTAACCATCAGACTGAACAGAAAAGAGCTCTGAGACCATTGGGAGAGCGGTTTGAGCAGAAAAGTTTCAGCTGTAACCAACCAGCTGACTCAGCAAACTGAGTCCTCCTCCTGAAAGCTTATTAAAGGTAATGCAATACCTATGGAATTAGATGTATTATAAAAACACCTGGGCCTTGAGATCATCTGAGGATTACTTTTGTGGAAAATATGAAGTCCCCTCTAGCTTAAATGTGAGGAGGGATCTGTCAGTCTGTAGGGTTTTGTTTTGCTTTGTTTTTTCCCTCCTCTTCCTCCCTGAAAGGTAGAGAGGCGGCAGCTGATGCAGTTCTGGCTGTGCTCTGGTATCTAGGCAAAATGTAGGACTTTTTCGGACAGTCCAAATGGTGGAAAACATTTTTGTAGTAAGACAAGAAAACTACATTTCTTCTTGCCATCCTGTCTGAATGCATGAGTTTTCCCTACATATAGGGGGAGAAAAGTATTTGTTCTTGACACCCGCTTTTTATTTATTGAGATGCAAATGCTGCATTAGTTAGGAATTTTATAGAGAGGACAACTTAGTTAACCAAGTTTTAGATTAGATTACAGCACTGTAGCATCTCCGTGTCTCCTCGGGTGTCCCGTAGCTGTTATGGGTTGGATGGTGACCCTGTTTCTGCAGGTCCCGTCCCGTGAGGATCCTGCTGCTCTGCTCGGCCCGGGGCTGCCTCCGCGGGTCTGTTTTCCATTTCTGAAGTTTGCTGCTGACTGTGTGTAGGACTTCTATTTGACCCTTCAAACACGTTTCCAGCCCACTGGAGACACGCTTGGATTTGAAGCAGTGCTTATTCAAAAAGAAAATTCTAGTAGCAAACACATGAAGAGCTCTGCATGGGAAAAGGCTTTTAGATCAATGTTAGTCCCCTGAGAATTGCTGACTTTTTGCACTAACAATGGTGCCAATACTGTGATTTCTCTCTCTCTCTCTTTTTTTTTTTTTAATTTTTATTAAGGAAAACCTTTTCCCAGCTATCCTTTATTTCCAAAATGAAACTGTTAAGGATCCTTGACATTGGAAAGTGAACTTCAAATCATTAAAAAAGTCTTATATATATAAAGTCTCTATATAAGAAGTCTTATATATAAACAAGATGCAAAAATACTGTCATTTGGAGAACTACCTTTTAGTGTAAAATCATGGTCTGTTTTAGGAGCATACAAGATATTTGTGTAAATTTTCTATGTGTTACTTTGTGTTTAGTTATTATATTAGTATAATAACAAAACAGCAGGTAGTTTTGAAGAAAAGTAGGAGTAGGCAATACAATTGTAATCAGCAATTATTGCTAAATACCTAATAGTTGTTAAATTAGCCATAAATCCAGAGTTATTTCACTCTTGCAGGAGCCCGGGTTGTGAGTGTGGCTTCATTATCCCATTTTGTCCTGTACTGCTCTTGAATTCTTGCTGTGTTTCCAAGTATTCCACAGGCTCCCTGAGCACATTTTGATGGAAGGAGTGTTTTTGTTATTCTTTTTAGCTTTAGTGGCAAGATGCAACCCATTCATTACACGAGACAGTGCTAAAATATTTAAGGGCTGTTCTGTGTAAAGAAATTTAGTAACAGGTGCGTGTAGTGGGACAAGAGCTAGGGAGTTGTAAACCAGAATAAGTAACTCATCGTGTTAGAATGTTTTCCTTTAGACCCTCCCTCAGTCTCAGGTATTTGGTTTGTAAAAACTGCTGTCAGGGGGTAATGAATACTGCAGGAAACACGCGTTCCCACGTTGGGCTGCAGCAGGAGGCTTGCTGCCGTTAAACTCCTCAACTTCTTTAAGGTGCTGGAAATTACAATGAACTTGCCTTAGGGCAAAATGCATTACACGAATCTTTGATCTTACTTCATGACATGGGAAACCCCAAATGCAATTTCTGGCAGCGTATAAAGCAAAACAGCAAATGGAAAGGGGCAAAGCTTTTCCTTTTTCCCTAGGATTTAGCCTTACAGTGAAGCATGATGCCGAGAGATGGTGAGAAAACCTTTTCCTCCATTCCCAAACTTCAGGAAGGCTTCAAAAGCTGCCCCAAAAAGCAGATGATGACAGAAATGGATGATAGATCTAGAGACAATGCTTGCAGCTTCTATGCATCATAACTTACAGGTGTTTTATATATATCAGAAGGGGAAAAAAGAGAAAAAACTACTAAAGTAAACGTCCTTCTGTGCATGGGAAGATGACATTCTTTCTAACAATATTTTCTGCTCTCCTGGAGGAGGACCCAGTTGTTAATAAACCATTTGAGAATCCATTTTAAAAGGATTTAATAAAACATATACAGACTGCCTTGCATTGCAGAAACTATTATTCCCTTGGGTAGAAAAAGTGACTGACTCTGGACATTAATGGTTCCTTCCTGTGATTCCTGGCATTATATCTTGCTCCCATTTGCACTTTTTCATACCAAAGTGAAATAATTTTTCATGAGAATCCTGCACTTGATTCGTACCTCTCGTGAGACATGCGTGTGTTCTATATTTTATTTATTTGTATTCAATCGTGTCCCTAATTCTTGCTGTTGTGGGAGCTGTGTCTGTGGCAGGGATATTGTGTGTGTTTGTGCATACTTCCTGCCTATAAAAAAGTTTCCGTAGCCAGCAAGCTGCATTAAATCGGGGACGTAATAGCTTTTGTGTGAATTAAATGAATTGTTTTGTTATTGCCAAGGATTTTCACTTTCATTAATAATTTGCATGTTTTCCTCCAAACCTCTATATTTGCTATTGCGATGGCTGCTGCCAATGAAAAGAGAAACCTTAACCTAGGAGATATTTGTCTGAATGCGGCTGGGTGACCCACAAAGGAGAAAAGATGTTTTCTTAAGAATTTGGAGGAAGGTTTTTTAGTACCAATATTCATCATATTAACACCCAAACCTCAGATTTTGGCTGGAGGGCATCGCGAAGGCAGCTGGCTGGGAGTTAGGGAGAGCCGTGGCACTAGTGTGGGGTGAGGTTACAGGTTACAGACCTCTGGAAGTGGAGTTGGAGGGAAGTACAGGCATAATCCTCAACAGAGACCCTGAACTTAAAATCTCTGCGCTTATGAAGCCAGGTAACTCTATTGCACATGGGTTAATGACACACTAGGGATCACTGGACAGTAAAAAAGGAGTAAATTAAAGTATTTTTTCTGTCTACTGAACCAGATCTTTTCAGTTCATTATAAAACGTGTGGGTTGCCTTCCCTTTTTCTTGAGGGCAGTGCTGGGCACCATGAGACAAATATGCCAGCTGGAAGAATGGATCTTTCGCTCCCTGCTTTCATAAAATGTCATCTAGGAACTTAGAAAAGGGCGGGTGGTGACTGCTAACTGCAAATGACCTCCATCCATCTGGCTACAGATCCTGTGTTAATGTCCAGTTTGGCCCTTTATATATATATATATACATATATATATATAAATGTAATACATTATCTTCATGGTGGAAGTGAAACAAGCTGTAAATTTTAAAGCACTAAAGTACATAAATGCTAGTGTCAAATAAATTTAGAATTTCTGTTCAGCCCTAGATATGGCAGTCTTGGTAGCCAGAAAAACAGGTAATTTCTAGTTTTCTTATTTTGTGGAATGCCCGAGGATGCTTGTTAGTGACCACTCTTGTAGTTTTAGAGTCTTGTTTTGATAACTTGAAAATTCCCATTATTTCTAATCTGCAAATTTAGTGGCCCACCTACTTAAGTGTCATGTAGCTGTGGAGCTATCTATAGTAGGGAAGTTTGTATTGATAAACACAAATACTGAATATTATAATTTCACAGAAAATAAGTGTTTTGATTTTTGGCTTATCTGAACAGTTCAAGTGATCGACCTTCATTATTGCTTTTGTGCTTGTTTTCAGATGTTGGACAAATTAAGAGATCGTTGGATGCATACTGGCTTGTGGAGAAACCTGGAGCAGGTCAAGACTGTCATTGCAGAGCCTCAAGGAGGAGCAAAGAGCGACTTTGATGAACTGCTGAAAATATACTATGATGCAATAAAATGTAAAGGAGGAAAAGGTATGTTCTTCAGACATGTAAAGAGGCTTCAGAAGTGGGAGGGAGATTATCTGCTGTTTGGGTTGATGCATTAGGATACACATAATCCTAATAATGGTATTCGAAAGGCAGTGAACTGTGCAAGGACGTGAATTTACACATCCAGCAGGCTGTAGACTGGCTACAGCCTCTCCAAAAACTGAAAGTACATTGCATAGCTACATTTCTTCTCAAAATATTTAAATACTCGTATAGAGAATGAAGAATGATAGCATGTAAGAGACTAAATTGCATGGCTTTCAGAGTGTAAATTAAAATTTTTAATTTTGTAGTAGATACACATGGTTCTTGCATAATTAAATACCAATATTATATAATGCAAATTTATTTTGCTAGTTGATATTCAGCATCTCCATATTATTGATCAAAATAAAATTAACCTCATTGTCTAAATGTAAAGTGTCTATTTTTATATCTGGTCACCTTTTCCAGACTGATGTATCCTGTATTATGTTATATTGTGCTTAGCTTTTTAAGATCTTGGTGAAACTTTCTTCTGATACTCAGTTTATCCCTGGGAATGATTTGTAAATCCCTCTTTGGCTTGTTCAAGATGGAGCACTCCTGATAGCTGTATGCAGAGGAAAAGTGAGCGAAGGCTTGGATTTCTGTGATGACAATGCCCGGGCAGTTATAACCATAGGTATTCCGTTTCCAAACGTGAAAGACCTGCAGGTAGGTTATCAACACTAGCTCAGAGTTGTATTTTACTGTTATGTAATGCTTAAAATACCTAATGTGCACAAAAGAGTTTTTTCTAAATGTTTAACCTGGGTCTTCAACCAATCTTGTACGAATTAAGTCACCTTCTCTGCTGGTAAGAGACTGTTTTCTGGACTCATTTGTATTGTTTTAAATAGATGTATTGCTGATTGTTGTCTGAGGTTGCTAGTAAAGGCTATTGCACAGTTAAAATGCTCACTATCCCTATACAAGAGTCCATGTTTCTGTCTTCACTTAAATGCTTTCACATACCAAAGCTTGTCCCACTTGTGCAGAGTTAAAAACATCTCTTGACTTATCGCAGGAGGGCATTTGATTGTGAAAGTTTAGGATAAATGTTAGGAAATCTCTGTTAAGAGATTATTAAGCATCCTTCAGGTGGCCATCCCTCAGGTGGCAGCAATATGTGAAGTGTTGTGTAATAAAGCAGGAGCAGCTTGACAGTGGTTGCTGATAATGCCAAATCAAACCAGCAAATTTATAGATTTGCACTTGAAAGCCCAAACTGACTCAGCTTTGGTTATAGAGATGTGTTCTGCACTTAAGTGCACAACCAAACACGACCTTGCTGCCTACAGCCTTGGTACAAAAAAACGACATCCTATAAGGACTGCAAGGATTACGGTAGCAGTGATTGCCAGCGTACTGTTCTCTCCATGTTTGCATAATTTTCTTGAAGCACTTACTCAACCATAGCATTTTCCTTTTTACTAAAAGATAATACACTGTATTTTAGCATAAAAATGTGCACATAAAAAAATTATTTAGCACTCTTTCTGCAGTTAAAAATGCCTTATTTTAGAAGCATACACTGAAATGATATTTTGGAAATACTTGATATGTGGAATGGTTGGAATGGTCTGTCATTCACTGGAAATGATTTCCAGAAAGTCAGTATTTTTGTATTTTAAATGATACAGAATTAAACTGAAAAGAATGTGTCAAGGGTGAGTTGTGTTCATGATGAATTATGTTCCTTAATCTTAAAATAGCACATTTGATTTTCCCTTGGGATTCAACCAAATATGAAGTATAATAGGAATCCAGGCATTACATCCCATTACTGTTAACTAAATTCCAGAAATCAATAGTATGTTGAACTATTTTTTTTTTTTAAATTAGACTGAAGAAAACCTCTAAATTTTTAAGTAAGGATAGAATCACTAGCTGCCAAAATGCAAGCAGCTGAAGCCTTGAGTGTATATATTTAGATGCGGTAGCGCACAAAGCACTGCAGTGATCAATTCTGGATGAGAGGAGGGCAGGCACCAGTCTCTCAGCGTCAGATTTGAGGAGCTGGCTGATGTGTGACACTGCTCCTAAATAATGCCAGGGAAATGGTGGTTATTATAAATGTGTCTTTTGTGTAGTGACTTGGGCTCAAGTGATGCTTGGCTATATCTGAGGCTCTGTGCTTGTCAGATACCTCAGAAAGTGTTAATTAGTGTAGTTTTTAACCAGTGGTGCTTGGATTGTCAACTAGGGGAAGAAGGAAGCAGAGAGTAATCACTGTTTTCACTAAAGAAGATTCATTTGTGGCTTTTTAGAAATGTATGCAGGGATAAGAAGGAATTTTGGAAGTTCAACTGCATGTCAGTTCAGCCAGGAAGGAAACTGGAACTAGGTTATCAACAGCTATTTCCTAAAATAATGAATGTTGGAGTTTAAAATATTACATATATATTTTTTAAAAAGATCATTTTCCCCTGAAGCTGTTCTCTTTATCTCTCTGGGAGAACTGATCCCTTAGTATTGCTTCCCAGAATGAAATAATGCAATATAAAGGGTATATGCTATATTTTTTTTAACCTCCATTAAGTTTACATAAAGCCACCATGGTGTCCTATCTCCTGTTCTCTGTTAACAGATGTAAATGGCTGTTTGTTACTTCAGTTCTCCTTGGCTAACAGACTTTACCCATATATCTGAAAGGAAAATATCCTAGAACCAAAGGAGCAACTTTCTTTTAGGATGGCTTTTGTCTGTCTGATTGTTTTGTATCAAAATTGGCTTAGAGTGCTGAGTTTTTATTTCATTGTTTCTATCTATTAAGTATTTATTTCTCTTGTTATCCTTTTTTTTTTCTTCTTTCTTCTGGAATTAGAAGAATCCGAATTCTTTTAAACATTAGAGGACACAGTATAGTTCAGCTTTCTCTTTAGGAATTTAGAGAATGTTCCTAAACAAAATGATTAAAGTGTGTATGATAGCTAAGACATTTGCTTTTATGATATAGATTTTGTGATAACTAATCAGAAAATTGGTTAAATATTGAATAATATAAACATTCCAGCTTTGAAAATTTGAGTGAAGCTTGGGTTTTGAGTAGGTAGAAAAGAATTCTAAATAAAAGGATAAAAACTGAGTTAGACTTGTATGCGACTGGTCACAGGTACAGGTATTGCTTTATATAGCAATGAGTGCTGAATGAAGAAACTGATATGCAGATTAATAACGACATCCCTTTATAAGTAGGAAATGCAAATGATTAGCAATTCCCTTGGAAAAATCCATGAGTGATGTACTTAAATTGCCAAAAAGTGCTCAGACTTGCATGTCTGCTTTTTAGGTTAATAACAGGCCTCTTCAGACCCTGTTCTATACTCCCTGACTCCTGCACACAGCTTTTACTTGTGTGAGTAATCCCATTAATATCACTAGGACTATGCACAGTCATAAGGGTTTGTAGGATTGTACCTTTGGAGACCAATATTTTATGCTGGCAGTTTCATGTTGGCTCATCTCCACTAATACTGCTCGTCTGTGATCAACCTGCTTTCTAAATATGCTTTATGATTCGTAACCTGATGCTAATACCAGTGAACTGTAATATTTGAGAACATAAATAATGTGACAGAAAAAGGTCTGTAATCCCATATACATGTTATCTGATGCTAACATGCTATTCATTAACTTCTGTTATATATTTTGAATTGCAGTATTTGGATCCAGACATCAGTCTTTACTTGGGGGGAAAAAAATAAAACTCATTGTCAAGTATGATGTATAATATCCAATTTTATTTTCTCCATATGTTTGTGCTAAATGTGTGCCACTGCATCAGGTATTAGATGGCAAGCATTCAGTATCCTGAAAAAGCTGTGCTTTTACAAGTTGCAGTATTTTCTATAGGCTTCGTTTGTGTGAAAATAAGAACTTGTTCAGAATATAATCTCACTTTTGTCCTGGTTGCTTCGCCTTAGAATTTCAGGCACGGAGTATCTTATGTTCTCTAATTTTTAAAAAGAGAAATGTCCAAACCACTTTGTCAGCATTAGGGAAATAGCAGTGACTGCCCTTGATAATAAACAATACTGTTCTAGGAAAGAGAGGCCAACTCTCTAATTCTGCATTATGGAGAATGGTTTCATATTTAGAAGCAGATTGCTAAAGCAAAATATATAAAAGCAACGTGAAAGCACTGTTTTAAGCTATGGTACTCTCAATGGTAGGGTTTGGCTCTAGCAAAGCAGGAAAATTTATTTTAGAGCCAAAAATGACTTCTTTGGCTGTGACCAGGATTTCCTCTGCCTGCCTCTGGGAGCTAAAACTAGAGGTAGGAAAATTTGATTTTGGAGCCAAGTGTGACTTGTTTAGTTCCAGTCATAATTTACTGTTCTTACCTTGGGGACCTGAAAATAAAGAAACTCTCTATGAAATGTTGATAATGGGCGACTCTGAAGTGCAGGCATTAAGCTAACTTTCCCAGAGAGCATTTCTCCACTTCCACCTTTCCAGATGCTTTTGATCGTGCTACAGTAGGGTGTACTTAATCATGCAACAGCTAAGAGAGCTCTACCAAAACATATAGAAAAATGCACTCAAGCCCCTTTACGTAAATAGATGTGCAAAGAAAATAAACTTGATAAGACTCGGCTTTCTGAGCATTGACATTATTCAAGAACTGCAACAAAGTTTGCCATTAATGAGGAGTATTTCATTTAGCTGCTGTAGAGTGAATATGGCAAGTAACTTTTTTTTCACTGTTTCCAGCAACATAATTTTTGAAATGTGATGGAAAACATCACAAATATGAAATGGGGAGCAGAAAAGCCTTTACGGGGTATCCAACAGCAAGGCAGGCATCGTGGCAGATTATGTAATGTGTTTTTCTTAGAAAGAAGCACTGAATCGGGCAAAATGTGTATTTGTACACACATAATTGCACTTCTCTTTCTTCCATGCCCCACTTCCCAATTAATCTAAATTAAAAATTCAGGTTTAATTTAAAAAAAAAAGGATGGCAGAGGTTAATCTGGGCAGGATCTGTAAAATCCTATGCGATGCAATGTTCCTGCAGTGAAGAGAGGTAACATTTAAGTTCAGTTTATCAAATAAGGCTAGCGGATGGCATTTCTCTTTTACTGGTGCAAGGCTAATGTCAATATGTTGGCACAGATTACAGAAGTCATCCCTGAATATATCCAGAAGTAAAGCCTGTGGATAAATAATACAGCAAATCAAAACTTTTCCTTTACCTTTAATAGTTTACTCCGGAATTTTTTATGGATCAGAAAAGTGATTTTCTTGTGTTTATCTTGTCCTTAGCAAGTAGTGTTGACCTTTAAGTTTTTACTTTACTGTCAAAGTATGTTGAAAGCTTTAAAAGTGAAGCTATCACCTTGGGGATTTGTAAGGATGACTGACACTTACCACTTCACCTTGGACGCAGCGGCACTGAGCGTATGCAGCAGCGTTGTACCTCAGGGGAAGCTGTTTGATTTTTTTCACTTCTGCTTCACTGGAAATGGATTGAATTTTCTCTTCAGAGGAGAGTTTTGGTTGCATTAGATTTTAATCAAGTCACTTGTTCACAGTCCCTCAAAGCCTACAAGCCGGAGATGAGTAGATGGGCCTGGGGTGAATGTGCTACATGATTTGTCAAACTGTAAAACTTCAAGAGCTCCGAGATGCCACATGGTGTAGTTGACAATACTAAAAGTGGTTACAACATTATATAAGCTTCCCGTCTCTTTAACACTGGGATTAAGAGTGCGAATACTTGGGAAGCATTTAGTCATAAGATACTTTGTGAATTCAAAAAAGGGAAATGTGGCTTTGCATAAGATAGAGCCGCGGCTGCTCTGCCCCCGAGGGTAGCCTTGGCCGCATAGACTCCAGCAGACAGTGGTTTGTCGTTGAATTTGGGTGCTCTCTTTTTTCAGCAATCCCTCATATCGACGTTTTTGGGTAAAGGGGAAACAAGCCATCACAGGTCTTCCATATATGTTTTCTCCATATATAAAACTTTGTTAATTTTGCCTAGTTTTGGTTATATCTTCACTAAACCCATGTGTTGCACTGCTCAAACCCATGGCAGCCCATAATGCTATTTTGTATATGGTAGAGTAACACTGTATACATAGAGTGTACGGTGTCACTGTGTCCACAGGTTGCTGGCTTTTTGTTTAAAAAATCCAGTATTTGTGTGTGAAAACAAAATAGTGATATATTTTTGTGTTTAGTGACCATGTTTAGCTAGGCAGATGATTATCACAGCTGAAATAAATCTTAGTCATACACAATCTAGTCTGATAAACTGTAGTCATTTGCATGGTTCGTGCTGCTTTACATGTATTAATACTGCTTGCACTTGGGATGCTTGAAGCATTTGAAGATCATGTCCTGCCGTGATGCCTTAATGCTGTGGGCTAATAAATTGAGATATGATGTTTCTAGATATGGTTTTTAGCAGGTCTGTTGAGGAGCTGAGCATGTTTCAAACATGCATGTTCTCCACTCACCCTGGTCTTTACACATACGTTATTTAGTCTTAAATCTCACAGATGTTGTTACTGCTTTTGAAGTGAGGACAAAAAAGTTAAATGCTGCACTATTTAATGCTACTTCCATTTAAGGATTTTTGGATGAAAAAGAAAAATGAGTTTTCATGTCCTTTACTTTCCCGCACTTGCAAACTTTTATAATTCATTGGCGTTCGTCAGGGGGAAAGTAGATGGCGAGTATGTTCTGGGAGAGGTCTGGCTATTGCTATTTCAGGTGGAAGAGCGACTCTAACTGGACACATGAGATTTTTACGAAGGTAGATTTGTTTAAAACCATTTTTATGTCTTTTGGGGCAGTGGAAGAGGGAATAAGAGGACCCACCTGGGTTTTTTTGTTTGCTTTGCGGAGGTGAGGAGTTATTAGCTTTTAAACACAAACAGTGTCTTTTCATGTCTCTTTTCCCTCTACTAAAGGCAGAGAAGCAAGTCAGTGGATCGCTAGAAAGCACCTCTGCATTTTCTGGTTTTTATTGCTCTGGAGGTTACATGCAGGAGAGCGCTGGGTCTGGGCATCACGCACTCCGGTGTCCACGTGCCGAAACGCTCCCAAGCCAAGTTTCCTTTTCCCATCAGCAGTCATCGGTTTGTTCTTTCTTTAACTAGGGCTGTCACAACACAGCTAAGTGCTGATGTCAAGAAAACGGCCGGGTTAATTGAGCGCTCCCTCTAAGTGCTCGCAGCGGTGCCGAGGGGGTGACCAGCTCCCGGCTTCAGGCTTCTGGGTACGCGGCCCTGCAGTCCCCAGGTTGCAAACTGGGGCTCGTTTTAATCGACCTGGGGAAACAGGGGACAATTAAAGTGGTTTGTGGAGTGATGTCTTGCAATGGAGCAAGGCTGGCTTGTTAGCAGCAGGTTGGCCTTTTTTGTTTGTTTGTCGGCTTTTAAAAAGCAAAATACGGTTCTATAATTGGTTAAACAAACTGCTCCCGCTGAAAGTCTTGATTCTTTGCCAGATGAATTGAACCCAAATTGCAGTCATTTTATTGATTTAAATTGCACAAAATGCAAAATACTGTGCTGTAGTTTAGCCCATTTAGCCTCTGATACTGATAAATCACTTGACCATATTCTGGTTATTGAAGATAAATATCTCACGTGTACATTCTCCAGTTTGGTTTTGCCGTAAGGTCTTTAAGATTAAAGTTTGGTTGGAGATGAAATGATTCTGAACGAGTGTCCTCTGGGACTGTCTGCTTATTTTCACTGAAGCAAAGTCTGTAAAATTGTTCTACTAAGTAGTTTAGCAAGTTGGCTTTTATTCTTTGTCACTTAAAACTTTCTCCTTAAAAAATTTTCCCAATTAAACAGACTTCAGACATGTGGTGTTGCAGAAAATACCCTCAAATTTGCTTATCATCTTGATTGTAATTACAACTGCCAACCAAGAAAAAGTTCTATATCCTAGAACTGAAGGAATTCAATTTAAAGGATAAAATATTGCTTTATCTTTTTTTTTTTTTTTTTTTTTTTTTTTTTTTGCAGAGACTGGTAGAACATAATAGATTGCTATTTTTATACCTTTCTTATTGTTTGATACAACCCTGGTTTTGCTGAATTTAAATCCATGTAGTTCAGTCTTGCTAGAAAGGGATGTTGCAGGCTTCTGTATTGAACTTTGCAGGTTATCTTGGGGTTTAAAAAGAAAACACCTCCTAGTTTCTTCATAGCTCTGTGTGATAAGATCATTCATCAAATAATATTTTTATGTCCTGATTGCCATAGACTACATATAGTTACCTTATGGATCTCTTAAATGCTGAGTAAGGCTGTGTTTCTTCAAATGAAATGCCCTCACCACAGCTAACCTGTTTCCTCACTTCCAAAATCCAATTTAATAAATGATCCTTGAACAACAACTTGTTCTGATAACTTTAATTGAGGAAAAAAAAAATCCAAAATACATTTGAATTGTAGCACAGACCTCCCCAACCTATATTTCCAAGTGATAAAAAGAAAAAATTATAATCTTCATGGCATTTTTTTTTTTTTTGCCGGTATTTCTCAGTTAATATTCCGTAGTGAAAGACGTCGACCTAATTAAGCATTAAAAGAACGGGCGGTTAGCAGGTATAATGCTGTTAGACTTCGGTTAATGTGAATGTGACCATGACCTCCCAGATAGATCAAAGACTAATCTGTGTGACAGCTACAAGATGGCAGAGCTTGCCACGGGCCTTCTGCTGCTGCCTGCGCGAGCTATTTGTCTGTAAAGCATGCCTCATAGCTAGGAGTATATTTTTAAGGATGAACAGGTAAAAGTACAAGGCTGTCTTTTGACATTTTAACTAATCCCTTCTAGCCCGTGGTTTACTGCACATTTAGGATATTTGCTAGCAGGAGAGCCTGGCTTTTTCACATATGCAACATGTCATTTTGAATCGGGCGTTGATTTGATGCTTGATAATGGAAGAGTTATACAATGAAATAGATTCTGATTGCATTAAAATGACATGCCCTGGCCTTTTACCTTTAGTAGACTTCTAATGAAAGCTGAACTCTCAGCAATGCAAGTTGTCATCTCATGCTGAGACGTGATCGTTAGAGTGAGAAAACATAATGTTTGTTTTCTGTTATCCCATTTTTAAAATTTAGATAGAAAAGCTGTGCTGCACATTTAAAGCAGGAGAATACCTGTTTTTCCTGTTTTTAAAAGTGGGAAATTTTTTATTAACTTGCTGCACAAGCAGTATATATTTACATAGTGCTCTGGCGTATCAGAGGACTGTGGAAGTGGTGTATTCTCTTTACGGGGTAATGCAGCTCAACATAGGTGATCTGACACTTTTACTTCAATGTTTTTATGCACATAATTATAAATGTCATAATTTGATCAGTGTAAGACATGTAGCTATTTATACATTCCTTGAACAGTCTGTTATAGTAGGGGTAAGAAATTTTTGTAAAGATGCATTTTTTTACAATTGGCCAAAATCTTGCCCATAACGGATTTTTTTTCTCCAAAGGAAACTGTTAGAGAACTGACCAGGGCTAGAAGACCAATGCAAAATATTTACAGGAATGTATTGTGATAGGTTGTGTTTTAAAGACTTTAGTGAAATCTTCCAACTTTATACCTCATTTTAAATACTAGGTAATACCCTTTAGTTACCTTAAGTTGTATTTGCATTTGTGGCAGTGCACAGATATGTATAAATTCTTTTTTTAAAAATGGCATTAATGTTCCTGAGCTGTTCAGAAGAAATCAGCTTCTGTTTGGAAAATTGCAGAGAAAGCCTCATGTGCCAATCAATAAATTCTGAGTGACTGGAACAAATATTAAATCTGTGAAATCAAACTGAATTTACTTTCTGGCTGTAAAGATTGAATTTGTAAATTTGACAGGCTATTTAAAGGGCATAAGTACATAAAATAAAATTTCTTATCCGAATTCAACTTGAAAGTTACCTGTCAGAAGAGGTTAGAAGTCTGCTGTTTTCTCTCCTGAAGCGTGTCCTTTCGGTTGTCAGTTTAGAAAGGTTAATACTGTACAAAAGAGCAATGGAAAGACCCTTTCTGCTGTAGCTTTTTGTTTGCTTATTTTGAAAATAATTCAATCCCCCATCCCCAATTATGATCAGTTCTGGTGATACATATTAGGGCTGTGCATAATGTCCAGATAAGAAGCTCATGTTCAAATTAGGATCAGGCATTTTTAATGGGTAGTTGCTGGTTTGACTGGAAAGAGGAGGCAGAATTTCTTTTACAGTTGACACCAGGTTTGTCTTTGGAATGGCCAGAAGACTTTTTTTCAGAGAGGAGCAGCCTTTCTTCCTCCTGTAGCCCACAAGCTGCAAACCTGACCACCTTTTTTTTGCATGGTAGCAGGATAGACTGTTGCTTCAGCAGACAAGAAGTTGATTTTTTTATCTAAATTTTTTACATGCTTTGAATGTGGTTTGTTACACCCATGCTTCTTACTCTGTGCTTTCCCCTGGGGTGTGCTCAGCCCCAAAATACTGCTTGTTGTCTCAAAATCTAATGGTAAGGAAGAGCTCTGCAAGCAAACTAATACAGTTTTGCTCCCAAGCTGCAAAATACACAAGTCTGGAGAGATTGTTGTAGCTTAATCCCTTTATTTGGCTGCTCTAATTTTGTGTTCAGGTTGTGGTGTGTCCAGGTTCTTTTCCTACACTTGTGCCAGGTGTGCAAAGAGCGAGTACATATTAAACCACAGTGCATGTCTGCCTCCTGTTAACTGTGAGTAATATGAATGTTTCTTCCAGGTATTAATGTTCACCCTGCTGAGCCCATTGGAATCCCTCCGTCAGGGGTCAGAACACGGCGCTGGTGCTCGTGACAGCCGCGTTGTGCAACGAGGCAGCCACTCGCCTCCCGGTTAATGTTTGAAACGCGGCTCCTTGCAACCCGTGTTCAGGAGAGTTTTGTTTTGTCAGCTGCAGAAAAATAGGTTATGAAGCTCCTCTCTCTCGTATTTTCTCGCAGCACAAAAGAAGAAGAATTCCCAACTTGGCCTGAGAAGCTAGGGTGTCTTTCATACCTTCTTTCTCTTGACCTGTTTTTTTGCTGCTTATGAACTTGAACCTTGTAGTTCGAGGGATCAGTTTGGGGCAGATGTTTGTGACCCCCAGTAGAAATTGTTGCTCATTTTCATGCTGGACAGAAAGGGTTTGGAGGGAAGTTCCACACTTCTTCATAGCAGGACAGTTGGAGAAGTGTAGCATTTTGCATCTTCCCCTATATGAGATTGTCCCAACATTTACTCTGTGTTCTGAACAAATAATGGTTCAGTTGGAATAATCTTTTCTACTTATGATCTGGATAGTACTTGGAAGAAGACTTGGAAGCACTTGGAGTGATGTTTCTAACATGTTGTTTTATCTAACAAGCTCCCTTCTTGTACTTTAACATTTGTTTATTTAATTGCTTATTTTTCCCCTTCATCCCCGCTGCCATTATAATGTTTCCCATATCAAATTATTCTTATAAACAGTATTTCGTGATTTCTTTTTTCAGGTTGAATTAAAGAGGAAGTACAATGACCAACACAAAAATAAGAGAGGTCTTTTAGCAGGGAGTCAGTGGTATGAAATACAAGCTTATAGAGCTCTCAACCAAGCCCTGGGAAGGTGAGATAAACTGATCTTAATTAAAAATATATGCTTTTATAGAACTTACTGTTTGCTGTACCTTAATGATTAAATCTTTACACAGAGGAGATAAATCAGACAGAAAATTCCTATTTCTGAAATGAGGTCTTCAGCTGTTCTGCTGCTCAGCTGTCTAGTTCTCAGTCCGTTGTGCATTTTAGTGTTCAGTGTTTTCATTTTACATTCAAAATCCACATTAGCTGCAGGTTTTTTGACTGCTAGTCCAGATATAAAGCCTCAAAATCATTTACAGAGAGAAATGATGCTTCAACTGATAAATCAAATGAAAATTATTGGGTCTTTTCAAATGTGCAAATTATACTCCTGGGACCCTTAGAACAACCATTGTTTAATGTTCAACCTGCAAGTATTTTTGAAATGAAGGAATAGCTTTTAATTTTCTGAACTTTTAAAAGTATCAATTTCATTATACTCCTTAACCACTTCCCAAATTTAGTAGTAGTGGGATAACTTACTTTCTTGAATGAAAAGAATCCCCAAAATTTTGTTAACAGGATGCAATTAATTCATCTTCCTTCATCATAATTTATAATACACATATATAAATATAGACTATCCAGCATCTATAATAGATGCTATCTGTCATAGCTCTCTCTATATATATATGTATCAACAGAAGTACACACACAGGTTTATAGATTAAAAAGAGAGACCTCAGCTGGAAGACATGTACAATTTGAATTAGACCTAATAAAAATGTGATGACATAAGTGAAGGTTAGAAAGGAACTTGAGCAAATATTTTTTAAGTTGTAAAATCTCACTGTTAATTCATGGTGTTACAGGTCTGATTTCTTCCTTTTGTCTTTGGAGAGTAAAAACACTGGCTAAATTTTGTTATTTAAGAGAAAAATAGAGGAGCAGTGAAATGCTAACGGGAGGAAACAAATCTGAAATTTTATTGCTGTGCAATGAGATTTAACCTAAATCCAGTTTTAGTGAAAGTTGTGAATTGTATAGTCAATCATTCAAATGAAAGTGTGTTGATTTGAACTCAGGGAGGAGAGAGACTTCCTTTCAGACAGAAATGGAAAAGGTTCACTCTGCAACACAAAAATTTTAACTCGTTTTATATCATATCATTAGATGCGGGCTGCGCTGGTGCCAGAGCAAGCAGCAGTACTGCTCAGCTCGGCCTGGATCGGGCACTTTCCTCTTAATTCACTGCTCTTACAGTAGATGAAGTAACATAAGTCCTTGAAATGAAATAACAGCCCTTGGGAATGTAACAGATGGTGTGTATGGCCAGGTGACAACGGTGCTACGAATTCCTTGTAATGCTGGTTTTTCTAGAAGTGGAGGATATGTCTCCAGTGGGCATAATTCGCTTAAGCTATGAGGTAAAAGAACGTTTACTGAAGCACTAGAAAAATGAAAAATTGGAAGAAATCTCTTTTTTCTTAATGTTGTCTTGGTAGCTTTGCTTACTGTGGAGATAATTCAAATATAGATAAGTTATTGGAAAACCAGCCACATCGCTGCCATTTAAAATCCCAAATCTGCTACACTTGTGTTTTATGTACATTAAGTAAATGCCTTTTTCCACAGTTGTCCTCTTGGTAGCGATACAGTGGGAATGCTAATCCTAAACTATTACTTACCGATTCTTTTGCCGTATTTCATTTACATTATTACTGTTCTTTGGGAATATTTTTCTGGGTCATGGTATAGACATTCAAATATTATTTAAGATAATATATATATAGAGGGACTATCGGATTTTTATTGTAGACCTCTGAAAATGGAATTAAAAATTGAACAGTACCACCTACAGCTTGTATCTGTGACATGTTTCATTATTAAAGAGAAAAATAGGAATAATACTCCGTTTAAAAGTGCATAGTTATTTTAGAAAACTACTTGCAATCGCATCAGAGTACTTTCTGTCTTATCTTACATATTTTTCTTTCATTATTTAAATTTAGAGTGGAAAGCAAATAACATATGGTGGGATTTTAAGCTGAATAGTTGTGGGATTTTTAATACATCTGCTTTTATCATAGTCAGTTTAGGAACTGAAGGAAAGTTAAACCTCTGTGCTAAACTCTCATAGTAAAGTTTTGCGTCCATAACAAATATTTTTGCTTCACACCAGTAGGAAAGCACTTCCTCTATATTTTTGTGCCTTCTATCTGTCTGATTCTTGTCTAATCCCCACAGTTTTGGGTTATATACACACTAATTTTGTACCTGCTCTTCTTTGTTGCTGTTTTACAGGTGTATAAGGCATAGGAATGACTGGGGTGCTCTTATTTTAGTTGATGACCGCTTTCGGATTAACCCTAATAAATACATAGCTGGTAAGATGTAAAAATGTGTCTAGAGAAGTTTCTGACATTGACACAGACTACAAAAATATTATACACCCATAAAACACTGATATATAATATATATTACATATTTATTTTGACATTGGTTAAGTCTCCAGTGGATGTCGTCTTTTGTCTGTCATTCTGCCTAGAGTGAGCGCTAGCAAACAGGGTTAATTTAGATAGGAACAAGTGAAGGTTGGGTCATTCCTATTAACAAAATCACTGAACATTTGCTCAGTAGGCAAAAAGTAGGTTCTGGTCATAGTTTTATGCAGGCTAGAAATAAATGCAGCTAAAATAAAAGTGGACTTGCACAATATTGTTTAAAAACTGTTTAGGGATGCCTTATGTGTCTTTGTTCCTGACATGTTTATAAGAGATGATGTAGAACAGATAATGTTGCTGTCTAGTCAGCAGGTGGAGCTCAGCTGCTGTACTATAAACCAAGCTACTTTCTGATGTCTGGTTTCCCTAAAAGTATATTTAAATTATCTAAGAAATGTAAGTTATACATATTAGTAAGAGTAATTTTTTCGTGATAATAAATTGCTATTCTCTATGTTAGTTAGTTTTTAGTAGTTCATGATAACAAGCAAAACAAACACCTGGGAGTAAAAGGAGTGTAATGATATTTGGCAACATAGTAGTGTAAACTTCAAAGCAGCAAAAGTGGTAGAGATGGCAATATTTTTTTCTCTTTTAACAAAAAAGGGCAATATTATTAGTACTATTCACTAAATTATGCTCCCAGCGCTAGAAACAAAGACGTACATTATTTTACTTTCATGAACAACTGATTGAAATCTGTTTGAGTTTGTACATAATAAATATATGTAGAAGTGTTGCAATTTTAGGGTACTGTTTACTAACATGAAATATGTCTTATAGATGACGTAGTTTTGTGTTAATGCTCCTCCTTTTTCTTAGGATTATCTAAGTGGATTCGGCAACAAATCAAGCACCATGAAAGTTTTGGTAGTGCACTTGAATCCCTGGATACATTTGCTAGAAAAAATCAGAAAGGCGTTGGTGGTTCATCACAGTGCAACAGTGAATTTCTCCGCGTACCTTCCAGCTCAAGAGACCTGTCACCACCTTCTTCGCTGGAGGCTTCTCTTCATCTATCACCAGATGATCCTGCTGAAAACGAGGAGCAAAATTTGGTCCCAGAAATTAATATTTTTACTGCCATCACCTCAACCAGTCCTGCAACATCGAGTCAGCCAAATACTTGCACGGCAACAGTGAAGCAAAGTATGGTCATTTCATGTGAAAAATCATTATTAACATTTTTAAATATGAAAAATGCATATTTGGGGGATAAAAATATCTTTTAAATTGAGAAAGTACTATACTGCAAAGTGATAATCATGAACAAATGAGTATCATGATTATCACAGCAAGAAAGCTGAACTCATACAATAGATCGTTGTTTAAATTTTATCTAACTTAATGGTGTACAAGTGTAAGCAAATGCTCTCTAGCTGTATCTGATATGTAGAGTTTGCTAAGGAAACGCCTTTTAAATAATCTCTTTCTCTAATAGCTTTACTTAATAAAGTAATTATATATTTATTCCTAATTTTTAGGAATCCTTTTCAGATAGCAAAGAGATAAATGAAATAAGAACACAATGAAAAATACTGCTTTTTCTTTCATCTATTCATATGTATGTGCTTTAACTTTGCATGTGCCAATTAATCTATTGATTTCATTAAGACAATTCATGCGCAAAGATAGTTGTAACATCTGGGCTTTTGTTTGTATTGGATCTTAATGAGTATTATAAAATAACTGTAAACCTAATAAAACAGTGTTAGTTTTGATGTGCTAAACATGTTGTAAATCAGCAGGGGGAAAGCATATACAATTAATTAATGTTTTGTGATTTTTCACAGGTGGCCAGAAAGTTGATGCAGAGGGTCATTCTCGCTGTGCAACACAAAGAGAAAAACATATGGACTCCACACCCAAAAGGCTTGCCACTGAAACAGAGAGAGGAAAAAAGAACGCTCGGACTAATTCTGATTTTATGAAAGAGCAATGCTGCCTTAAACCATTGACTTCAACACCTTTGTCTGCAGCTGAGAACGACACGTCCATAGCTAAAGGCAAGCGCAAGAAGAATGTGAACAAGGCTAGCGAACTTATTGATAGTGTAAATCAATGCCAGTCATCATTCATTACAGAACATAAACCAAGTGTACCAGCATCATGTTTGGAAATGAGGAATTTTTTGCTTAAAAATACTGAGGCTGCAATTGCTGAAGAGGGGGACCTCGGGGAGCCACAACTTGATGATGGGGAAGTTGAACCCCATAGTGAACTTCTTTCAAAAGGGGGAAAATCTGAACTTGTTCAATTAAATGTATCTGCAGAAGAGGAAGATGAGGATGAGAGTATCTATTACACACCAGAACTCTATGATAATGTAGAACCAGAGGAACAGAAAATCAGTCCGCTAGTTCCAGCCAGTAATAAAGCTGAGAATGACATTGAACCAGAAAAAGGCACAGTTGCTGAAGGTGTTTTTGAAACCAACACCTCAAAAACGCTAAGTGTCATGAAAGAAACAATTAATGATGATGACATAAAGGCAAGTTTACATGGAATAAAGCAAAATGATGAGAGTAAGAATAACGCAGTTAATAAGGTGGTAGACGTGACTAGTGGAGTAGAAGCAGAGCAGATAGAATCTCAAGAAGTGGACAACAAAAAAAGGAAAATCAATCTTTCCAGATCACGAAATAAAGGTGTGTCATCTTTCTTAGTGACCAATACTAGCACGTAGTGTTGGGCTTGAGGGGACGTATAGATGGGAAAAAACTTTCTGATGTAGCCTTGTTATTGAGCAGTCAGGAATTTCTATTTTTCATTTTTCATTTAATATATGCAATCAGGCTTGATTTTTCTTTATCTTTCTTTTCACTGTGCAAGTTACCATGCAGTTTTCTGTAGATATAATTAAGATTATTAAACATAAATGTGCTGCCAAAGGCCAAATATGATGTGTGGAAATTCTAATTGGAAACTGATATAGCATTCCACTTGTAATTATAGGAGGAGGAGAAGGCTGGTCTGCTGCAGATTGAATGAGTTTGCTGTTCAAGGGAGTCAAACAATCAGATTTTTCTCAGAAAGCAGAACACCCATTTAATCAAATTACAGTTATCTACATTTGTTAGGGCTTTTTTTGTGTATGTGTTAATTATGCAGAATAGCATCTTTGCAGATCAAGTAATGTAATAGATTGAGTCTAGATTCTGAAGTAGGCCAGCTGTGCTCTTCAGGGCTTTGTTTCCTTCAAATTCTTTTTGTTAAAATTTTGCCTATTTGAAGTTGTCTAATGTTCTTGGGGCACTTTGATAATTATCAAAGTGCCTCTTCTTTGTTTTGTATAAAAGTTGAAGTTCCTTTAACATTTTCTTTTGAGAGGGTCTTTCTTTTGTAAGTAAATTTATACATAATGGACTTTAAACTTGTCTTGGTGTACTTTTTCTGGAAGTATTTTAAACATTTTTTGATTTATTGCAATCAAAGCATAAGCCAAGATTTTGCAGTAATAAAACATGCTATGCCCGATTTTCAAGAAAAGATTGCTTATTTCCATCGTATATTACTATTAAGATGCTGGATTTTTACAGTCTGTCTGGTTTATAGGTATTTATATATTTTGAATGAGAGCTGAGAGACATTGTAAACTGGTCATTTTCCATAGCAATTCTCTGATGTCCACTTCCATGCAACTGTGAATGTGTTCATATCAATTCAATTTAAACTGTATCCTTTCTTTGCACAATAAATAGAGTTGTATAAAATTAGAAAAGGTGTTTGCAAGAATGGCAAGAATTCTGTTGAATTTCTTTAACAAGCTTTATCCTGCAGTCCTCAGGACCCGAAGACACTTAGTTAAACTTGTTTTTATTGGTGCGGCGTGCGGATTACGTTCCTTGGTTTAGGTTTCACAAAATCGTCTTCCTCAGGTGCTGATGGTTTTCCACTAGCTCTGCCTGCTCTTCTGGCAGAAACCAGCTCTAATCCTCAAAGCAACTTAAACATATAACACGTCCAAAAATAAACAGCCTTAATTTAGATTCAAGTAAATGATTGAGTACCAGGACTTACTAGGCCGGGCAGGGTGTGTGTGTAACGGGCTGCAGGACTTGAGCCGTCCCTCCTCCGCGGCCACCGTGGGAGCAGAGCTGCTCCCACGGGTTCCCCAGCTTGATTCCCACAGCTCTCCGAAAGATTGTTTTTCCTAAAAGAAATGATTTTCTGCAGCAAATAATTTTTTTCGTGTTTATCTAAATAGGTAGTTGAATTATTCACTTGGAGTTCCTAAATCTGTAGAAGCTAAATTACTGAAAATTGCTCGCTTACTATGATATTATAGCTATGCATGATCTCTAAAATAATCATCAAATGTTGAATTTATTAAAGGTCTGAGAGTTCAGCGAAAGTGCAGACGAAGCAAAGCTACTGTTAGGGAAAGTGGCAGCACCTGTGAGAGAAAGGTACCACCTCGATAGAGTAAAGTTCTTTAAGTTGCTAATGGTTGTTTGTTATGGGGCAAGAAAAAGAATTTTATATAACCTTTCCAATGAAATGTATAGATTAAAAAGTGCAATAAGTTCATGGTTCTCTGTGGCTTGCTGTAGATACTTGCAGTTTAAACTCAGCAAATACCCTTGTTTCTCAGCTAAAACAGACTGAGTGCTTTCAAGGCCTGTTAATATAGATAAAAGTTGAGAATATTCAACAGGCTACAGAACCCAGGTTATAACCAGTTATAGAGAATCATGGAATCATGATTCTTTTTTTCAATATATGTGGAGCTTCCAATGTCTGATGGGCTTGTAAGTTTTGGAGCAGAATTTCCAAAGCCAAAGACCATGATTGCGTAAGAGTTGGGCCCCTGAATTCCATGGTTCTTTTGCAGAATTTCAATCTGCATCTTCTATATCCCAAAGCCTTATTGACGCTATAAAACATTTCATATTTTATATCAAAATACTTCTGTGAAAGTTGGTTAAATGCCTTTTTAGTGAGATGCACGTTTTAATCACTAGCTAATATAAATGCTAAACATCAATTCAAGTAGTATCCTTCTCTGAGGCAATTTTGTTATATTTCTCAGTGTGCTTATGTTTAAAAGCTTTAATTAGTAGAGTTGATAGTTAAAATATGCCAAACAGCATTTATATTAACTTGCACATTGGCTTGTTAGAAGGGAACACGTCGCCAGCCCTGCAAGAAAGGACTTTATTGCATTGTCTGTGGAGCTGAAATACTACCAAAAGCAGAGGGTAAGATCTATATAATTGATCACTACTGGTTTATGTATAATAGAAATAATAGAAACTTGTTATGCATCTTTTTATTTCCACAGCTTTGCATATTGCAGGTATGCTTTTAGAATAATGAATTAATTTGTCCATTGGATATGGTAACTAAACAAATGAGCTGTTAGAAATACCCTGAGACTTGCAGCAAATCTTTTTGGGGAACGAGTTGTCACTATAGAGCAGCCTTTTCTACCTGGGATCTCAGTGAAAATTGAATATAACTCTGCGTTCGTGTCATCTTTCTGCCGTTTCTTGCCGCTGTTGCTTGATTCACTCATCCTGACATCCTGACCTATCTTGAGGTGTAACGGGAATCTGAGTGGCATTTAGTGTCCACTGAAGGCAACCGGTTGTGGCATGGCTAGGGCTGGAAGAGATGAGCGGTCGGTGGTAACACCGCAGCCCCGGTTCCCTCTGAGGAATCTGCCACCAGGGCCTCTGAGAAGCTTGGTAATAACCTTGGCAGAGTAACTCTGTGAATCTAATACATGCATTAATGAAAATGCCAGAGGTTTTATATGCATTTCTGAAAATCCTTATCGTATTGTTATTCTTCAATATATTCTTCAATATTCTTCAAGCCATCTTGTATTCATTTAGATTGCTTTTTTTAGCCTTCAGTTGGTGCATTACATGAAACTGATGAAATCTTCTCTAAAGTGGACTCTCATATTTTTGTGAGGCAACTCAATTTGGGAAAGTCTACAAGATGATAATGATAATAAAAATTGCCACTTTTGTAGAAAGTTCTGTGTCTTGAGACTGCTAGGCTCTCTGGTAATGACAACATAGATGCATGCAAAAAGCTCATTAAGTGAGGAAACAAGGATCGAACTAGAATCAAATTAGCAATACTGGTAAGAAGAAAAAGTCCTTCAGGTAACTCCCTTCAGCACCAAGGGTGAGGGAAGCCACGTTTAGGAGGCAGGAACTGTTTTGTTAACTCCTGCCTCCCTTGTATGATGCGTCTGGACTGGGCACCAGGATGTAAAGCTCCTCCAGACATTATCCACATCAGAAGGATGAAGAACGAAGGAGAATCCTCTTTCACAGACCAGCCCCCTCTGCTTGGAACTGCACAGCAATGAGTTGCCTGAGGGAAAGGAGATATCCCTGTTGCTTCAGGATCCATTAAAGTTGCATACAGAATGGTTGAGGTTGGAAGGGACCTCTGGAGATCATCTGGTCTGATGATCTTCATATGAACTCTCAAAATTCAAGTTATGTTATGGATAAAGCAAGGGAGGCTCGAGGCTTTCCTTCATGCAATTATCCTCTTGTCCTTGCTAATTGGTATAGACTTGGTGACTTGAAATCACTATGCATTGAATGGAATTATTCTGAATCACTGAGCTTCACTGTTAACAGGCTCCAGTGTGTCTGTTATCAGCAAGAAGTTTTATGTTGTTTGCACTGAATCTCATGTCAGTGCATTGATGAAAGTTTAAAAAAAAAAACTGTCATGGTTTGGAGAAACTTAAATGACTATGAAAAGTAGATTGACTCACTGGTCGACTTAGGTGGTATAACAAGGGGAAAATTATCTGTTGAAAGTAGATTTCGGATATGTTAAAAAAATTAAATAAGGCCCTCTTCCAAGGTTCATTTAAATCAATAGGAGTCTTTTTCCTGGCTCTAGTGGGTATTGGATTAGGGTAATTTCCATTTTGTAAATGTGGAAAATTTGCAGTAAGCTCAAACAGTAATGTATTCAAAATTGTGTCTATATCAAGTCTTACACTCCACTTTTTAAATTATAGGAATTTTGAGGAAAGCTTTCTGCAGTAATATGGAACTGAAAATAATCTGGGAATTCTTCAGAAATACTGATGTAAGAAGTACACGCTCCTTTAGCAATTGCAAGTGTGAACTCGATGCCCTTTCAGCGGATGATGATACAATGTTGATTATCACAGATGCCGCAAGTCTTAGTCATCTTAAAGAAACTTTGAAGGTTTATCAGGTGCCAGTGAAATCTGAAGGTAAATCTTGCTGATTACAGATAAATGCCACCTAACAGATGTCAAGTTCTTTAGCTTTAAATGGATCAGAAAACATTGTTTATTTCTTGCAGGTGCCTCTGATTTTTTGGTAACATTTGCACCTCCTGATCTGTGTGTGAAATTACCCCTTTTAGAGCAGATGAATTTCATACACAATTTTTTTTTTTTTTTTGTCTGGAAGCAGGCAAAACTCCACAAAGATACAGATTATGAAAAGACTTTTTAAAATATATTTCTTATAATGAAAACCCATGAATTGGAGGTTAAATGTCAGGGTCTGTGTAAGCACTGTGTTTGATAAGACATTATTCCTGGTGCCAAGCTGGGAAATGGGGAATCCGTTAGCAGTGTTCAGAAGACAAGGACTACAGGTAAAGTACATATTTTTGTTAGGGGCAGTTCTGGTATGGAACTGATACCATCTATATTAAATGTTACAAAACTTACAGAGATTGGTAAGTATTCCTTATCACATTACTTCCTGGCAAAATAAGAACTTTACATCTTCAAATGTACAGTTTGTGATATTTTATTTGGTTTAATGTATCTCTTGATGCCTACGCAAAACTTTTTTTTTTCTTTCTTTTTGCAAGACTTGAATGCCAGTTTATCTTTAAATGCTATTTGGAATGAGAATGAATGTTCTCTGACGAGTTACTTGCAATGCAAGAACTGTGTCAGCCAGTCTGTTTCTCCATGTCCTTTAATAGGAGCTGAAGTTATTCTTTTCAGTAATAAAGCCCAGTCACGGGTAAGTCAAAATTTTCTATTTCATATACTAAAATTATTACTGAGTTATTTATATGGAAAATATTAAAATAGCATTTCTTTAAGTGTTAAAATGAAAATATTGTTTTAGTTAGAGGTATTGCATATGGATCTCTATCACAGAGGCTTGATATGATTTTGAGAATATTAGGTAAGAACTGAGGACACTATCATTGTCTATAACTAGTGTGATGCAGTGTTTTTATTATTAAGTTTTATGGAGGAGGATAGGAAAATAGACTGCCATTATCATTGTCTTTCCCAAAGGGAACATGAAAATATAACTTAATTGCATATGCGGTATAGTCAGACTTGAATTTTCAGAAGAGGTTTTATCTTATTTGTAGCAGTAACAAAAATATTAATCCAAATCCAAACACGATGGAAGAACTTGGAAAAGGTCTAAAGGAGTCACAGATATAAATACAATACCTATAATTATATTTATATTAACTTTAGCAAAAACTGAATATGATTCTTAGGTTATAAACTATGCGTATTGTTATCCCCTGAACAAGCTTTTTGAAATGTGCTATATGACAGTGTGTGGTGATGGAAGTAAGTTTACAAGCTTTATTTTCTATAGATGTTGGTATTTCAGACTGTATTCTTAACATTTCCTAATATTTTGGGAGTCAATTTATGTGAGAAACACTGAGCAAAACAAAATACTACATTGAGGGAATTTATGCAGAGCGAATAGGGAATAATGGGCTCCTGTGGGGTATAATAAAATGATTTCTTGTTTAAACATACCTTGTTTTACCAGTCTTTTTCTTTCCCTTTGAAGAAGGGCTCTGCATTGCTGCGAGGGGGGATCGTGGGCCTTGAGCTCTGGGTTTTGTTGCTTTCCCTGGGCGGCTGCACAGCCCCAGCCCCGTCAGCAGCTTCATTCCCCCTGGTGAGGTGGGCAAGGGAGCAGGGACGGGCTCTTTCTTACCAGGTGCATCAGGGATAAATGTGTAATCAGCTGCGGTTAGCTTTGCCTCTGGTGTATTTTCATTACCGAATAAAATAAACAAGTGTTATATTCTTAGCCCACTTGCAGGTTTTAACCTCTCCTCGTTTCTTTTTAGCTAAAAACACCCTGTTGTTACAGGGGTTCTGAAAACATCTGCTTCTTTCCTTGTCTTTCCTTTTACTGTATTTCTGTGCACTAGAAAGAGATCTTAGGGAACTCCTCGCCTATGAAAGAGCAACATACATTGAAAAGGCAAAAAAGAACCACATCTGGCTTTTGAGAGTCCTTCTGAAAGCTACTGGCATTCGGTAGAGAGACACCTAATCCCTTAATGCATCTCTTTGTTTCAGAGAGACTCAGGGGAAAAAGAAATCCCCACATCTTCAATAGACCAGGGACAAAACTGTCCAGCGGGCACCTCTGCCTTGGGTCTGGTCACACTCTGTGCCTTGTCCCCAGCATAACGTGATCATGGTGCAGAGGGAACTCGCCTTGTTTTCTTGTGAATATAACGTTATTCATTTAGAAAGTCAAAATGGGTTGGGGATGAACGATGGCATAGGGAAAGATAGCTTTAATTTGATCATTTCCTCGCTTTAAATCGAACAGCTTTTATTTTTGTGGGAGTTACGTGAGTGTAAACGAAGCCCTGTGGAATGAGTCGAAGGAGGTGCAAATGATGATTTATTACACGCTATCACATACCACAGCAAACACACATGCCTTGGTGTGAAGAGGCTGTGATTAAGTCTCGTTTAGCTCCCACTTGTATATTCCTGAATACAAGATCCCGCTGTTGTTGAGCAATATATTTGTGGAGATAAAAATCAACATTGTAGTTTACACTGCAGCCTGCGCTGTGTTAAATGGTGTAGGTTGTCATGAGGTATCAGATGTCGTCTGAAATTACTTCGTGTCATGTGCTCTCTATAAATCGAGAACAGTTGGATCTGCAAGGCAAGAAATTGTTCATTTAATAAAGATCATATTGCTCTAGCAATACAAGCTTAAATAGAGGCACTGCAGTTAGTATCTGTGATTTATTTCTAAACTAAAGGCTTTGGTAATCATTTAAGGAAACCCTTCTATATTTTCATGACTTAAATTTAAGCTGTCATTAATGAATTATATTTTGTTAATCTTCTGGGGCTTTTTTTTTTTAGACCTACACTTTTTTTTAAAGAATCCTTTTATATTGAAAATTGAACTTTTAAATTTACTGCTGCATTTCTACAAATTCTAATGCATCATGTGTTTGCCATTGACCTAGAAACCTCCATTAACTTATTCAGGCTTTATGAATGGTTTATGTGATGTCAGTGACGTATAATTTAATATTCTAATTATTTATATTCTTTAAAATACTCTAAATAATCGTGTGTTCCTGCTTTCAGTCTTCCACGTGAAACGGTAGCAGCTTTACAAAAGTCTGTACCTTGGGCCTTTCAGAAAAATAAATGCAAAAGACTCAAGGTGCTTTAAGATCCAGCCTAGCTAATGCCATAAATTGCCTTTCATATGTTAAAAGGTAAATGAAAGTCTGACAATTAAATTTTTTAAACTTATTAAGCAGTTGCTACTACAACTGATTAGACAGTCAGCTGCTGAGACAGTAGCATTTATATAACAGGATATTGTTTTGTTCATCATGTTGCCACATTTGGCAAACTTTTATCTTAATGCGCCTTGCGGGAATACCAGTCTGACCTCAATCTGAGTAAAGCCTTAATAGTCGACGTGAGGGATGCTTGCAGGAGGTGGCACGGTCGCTTTTGCAGACTGTATATTTGTTATCGCATGTTAATCAGATTCATCATTCTGTTTAATAAAGATTTCATCTGCCACGCGAATGCATAATCGGCTATGTCTGAGTGACCATCTTTTGTCTTGAGCAGATTGCTAAAACTGCATTAAGCATCATTAGACAAAAATGACGACCTTATTAATTTGTCCTTTATGTGTTTTCCAGCAGATTGGATCTCATTATTATGCAAACACAGTACACAGAGCAGCACCAGAAGTAGCTCATTAATGTTTCTTTCCCTTAGTACGTAACAGATTATTATTGTGAAGTGTGCATGAAATAATTGCTAATTATGTGCCTTAAATTGTACAGTGATTGTCTGTCTTGATTTTTTTCCTATGGTTTAAGAACACTGTGGAAGAGCATCACAAGCTACAGGTTAACAATACTGAAGCCAGTAAAGCAGAGGAAGCGAAGCACAAACATGCATTTTAGCACACTTTTTTTCTGCCTATGTGGAATAATTAGGACAGCTATGGGTTGTTTTGTAGCTTCTTCTTGCACGGTTTCTCCTTTTAAAGCAAATAACTCTCAACTGGCAAATACTTGAATAGATGTCTTTGCCAACAAGTGCTTGCAGGCAAGTTTGGACTGTTGACTTCTAGTAAATATCCTGTAGCTTCTTAAATCATAATTCTTGAATTAGTACAGTGTTCTTATTCACACACCACAAAATTCTTAGATGTTTCCAAAGAGCGTTATTGCAACCTTGTGTTTTCCTAGCTATGTTTTGCGTTTCTTCCAGCGTCTCTTTTCAGTATAATTCTCCTTAGAACATATAAGCGTGTTAGAAATTAAATATTGGGATTTGGCATTCATCTGTAGTTTGACAACTTTGTGCTAAGTGTCTAATTGGTTTAAGCTGGTAGTGCTTCATACTTATCCATGGCACATCTTCTGTAATCTGTCTGCCACTGTAGCTGATAAGACTTGGCCACGACTGAAGTTTTTGCAGCACTAGAAATAAAATCCTGATCCGTTAGGGGTTTGCATGGATTTAGCTTTATAATCTGGTTTAGAAATTGTGAGTAGTCCGATCTCGGATGCAGGCGTTGTTTTCAAAAAGATGCCATGAAAATCATTACATCAGCTTAAATTTTCTTAATGAGAGTCTTGTTAATAAAATAACCTAAATAACGTAGTGGCTGTTTCAAATGAGAAATATTTGTGACTGGTAAAGATTTTATTATGTTTGTGAATTGAAACAGGTATCCTTGGGATTCAGGAGAATAATAATGTTCATCTTAAATTACCAGTAATTAAAATTTTTACAGTCTAACTCTATTGGTTGGAGTTAGCATCAGCTAAGAGCAGCCATTTAATTTTGGTTGAAATAAATCCAGCAGGATAATTGTATGTTATTCTCTAAACATTTCACTTTTAATAGGTCGTTACTGAATGCATATGAAGAATAGATATATCTTGCACTTCTAAAAACCAGAATGCAGTTTTTTTTGTAGATACAAATTCTCTTTACTGTCCTGTAGTTTAACATGATAAATCACCTGACTAATAAATGTGGGAAATAGTAGAATGGCATGAATTATTTATTTGGATTAATTAAAAATATTGTTTAGGAATGTGTTGGTAGGAATAGGCGGAGGTGTGCAGGTGTTCACATAGAGGTTCCGTAACCCAAAGCTATAGCATCAGGTTTAATAAGTGCATTTCAATTTTTCAATGATAGTGTCACATACAGATGCACATGTGTATACTGGACTGGATCCACAGTGGTTTGACAGTTATTCCTTTTGCTCCGTAATTGGTAATTCTATTCTCTGCCCTTTTTGTTTGCCTGCTGCTTTGAGTTTCAGTTTTACATTTTGATTAAATATCCATATTTAGCCTGTATTATTTCCAATGTGTAGATTTATTTCCTGTGAAAGAGTACTACACCATACTAATTCCTCAGCACTTCTGCAAGGCTTGTTAGGAATTTCCAAGAAATAATTAATTTTTTTAGAGGATCTCTATGCACATCTTCAGGAGGGGAGAGCCATAGATGACATCAAAATAAGACCCATCTCCTGGGTAGTTTCATTCTTCTGGTGCCAGAATCAGTAATATCCCAGGAGTTACCTGTCTGGATCGCTTTACTTATGCTTGGTATTGAATATATTTGTGGTCCTGTTGCCAAAAACACATTCTTTCTTCCTTTCTCTCCTCCCCACTGGCCATGGTGATTTACAGCCCTGCTTGTAAAGGCTCGTAGGCCACCTCTACCTTTGCTGCTAAAAGAATGATCACAGCCTCCTTGAGAAACTGTTACGGTTGCTGCCTCCTGGCAAAGAAGTAGTAGTAGTGAAGAGAAAAGAAAAAAATATGACTTAAAAGATGGTAAAACCACAGCATGGCTTTAGCTGCAGAACCAGATATGGTTTTTAATTCACAAATAACAAAGCCCGTTACCAGGAAGCAAAGGTGTCACCAGTGTAGATGGGAAAACAAGCTCATGTCCTTGGCTGTCATGAAGGTTTTTGATACCTGTCTGTTTTCTGTTTGGATTCAGCAATTAATATAAATTACACAAAAGCTGTCTAAAGTGCCGGTGTTTTTGAAGCGTGTCATGTAAGTCTTGGTCAAGTCTAGACGTTTTATTTTTTCAGATCCAAGAGCAAAACTGAAACCTAAATTTCTGGCTTGCCTTTGTGGCAAAGCACGATCATCTGTGTTCCTTCTCTTGCAATGATGCTCTACGGATTTGTGAGTGCAGTTTATGGAATTTTTCTTTCCCTAAAGCAGGTCACCCCTTCAGGACCTGCTGCCTTGGAAGGGAAACCGGGCTTTAAAGTTCCTGTCCTGCCACTAGAGCTGCTTCCCCCTCTGCCTCTGTTCCTCTGTTGCACAAGGACATCCACTCACCAAGCTGTGATGCATCTGCAACGGTTTGGTCTAAAAATAGTGCCTGTTTTGGTGCCGTTCTTTTTATACTGGGTTGTTCTAGGGATCTCATTTATGGTACAATCCCACAAAGAGGGTTTTTTTTTGTCAAAATAGGCTGAGGAGAAGCAGCAAGTTAGCTGCCATGTAGCTGCTGCTAACAAGTGTTAAGTGAAGGGTACAGTAGCAGCTGCTGGAATTACAAGTTCAACATTCTGCTTGTTTTATATTCTAATGAGCATCCATTATTCCAAGCTAGTATTTTATACTGATTATGTCCGCTACACAGTGCAGCTGCCACTGACCCCTCAATCAACAGTAACAAAAAAACTCTTTGTTGTCAGTATGGGAAATATCTCGACCATTATGGGTGTGAATTCAAAACAGAATAACAATCGCGCGCAGGAAAAATTACAAGCTCAGTCATTCATTTACAGGAGTCTAAATATCTCCTATTAACGTTTTTTTTCAAGTCTTTTCAAAAATCTTACTTTACTACACATTCTTCCTCAACTGAGATATAAATGAAGTCATTACAGCATCTGAATCCCATAGAACTTCCATTTTATTCACCAGATGCATCTAAACTTTTCATCATGAATTTTATGTACTGAACTCTGCCTTGTAGATTTCTGTGCTATTGTAAAATGTAAATCTCCAATCAAGTTAAGAGCTTTTGTAATTCTTTATTTCTAATCTTGAAATGAATATGCTTTCAAGGTAGTTTAAAACTAAGTTTACTAAGTGATAGCCATTTTTCGCACTTTAGGAGCCAAGTGACTGCGCTAGAATGAAAGGGTGCGTTAGATTCGTTGCAGATGTTTCCTAAATGAGATGCCCCTGGGTTCTGCAAGCCATTCCTCCTTTCTAGCAAACCAAAATAAAATTGATTTGTATAACGTAAATATAATACTAGATATTTACATAATTAAACTGCATGGTGTAGCGCAGGCCATGCTGGCTGTGGTATGCAGCGCGCAGGGAAATGCTCTGTAGCAGTTACGTGTGACTGGTTCTCTGGAGGAATTCTAGTTTGGGCCCTTTTCTAGCTCTTAAATTGCAACCATACAGCAGTTATATTAGCAGGGCGGGTGGAAAGACACATAATTACCACCATTCTTCCATATGTAATTTGTATATGGTATTGGTTATCTTTATTGTGCAAGCTCATAGTTTCTTCTTCTTCACAGTACACAACCATTTAGGCAAATTCTTCGCCTGAAGTCGTGGAGCCAAGGATAAATTTGGTTTCTTCTCCTCTCCGAAGGGCTTGAAATTAAAATACATAAATGAAAAGCCTAAAATCTTTAAGGGTTTTTATGGTATTTATAGGCAGAAGCATTGCTACACAAAGATTAAGCCAGGTAATTATATTTATTCGGGAAAGGAAAGAAAGTTATCGGATAACCCACTGCCTCCTGACTTTGAATTCAAATAAATCTTATGCGACTCTGAGCATATTTGAGCTCTCCGTACTACATTTTCCTAGGGAGTAAATGGAGAAAACTTCTACGTGCATTTAGCTTGTGTTCATTAAGTGCTCTGCAATTATCAAGCCAAAGCTTCTATAGAAGCATGTGTTATTACTGCTTAGGGGACTTGTGTCAGTTTTCAACCATTTATATGCATCTGCGTGATTTATTTTTAAAGACTTTGCAATTCCTAAGTAACGAGTGTCCATCCTAATTGACATAAAGCCTTTTTTTTTTTGTATATATCAAACCTTTCATTTCTGTATTTCTTTTGTTAATACAATGTAGAAATGGTTATTTTAACTTCAGATAAAAGAACTATTCTTGGGCAGTTTTGACATCTACATTTTGTATTTTATAAACCTCAGCTGCAGTTCACACTTGTGGAAAATATAAGTGTCCTTTTATTTTTAACAGCAGCCTAGGGTATGGTTGAAAGAGGCATATTTCCATTTTGGCTTTTGTTTGAGCAGCTTCCAAAACATCATCCTACTTTTTTTTCTGGAAAATTTGCCAAGTCTAGCTCAGATTAAGTTTCTTTGTTAGATTTGTTCTTTTAAGCATCTGGATCAGAAATTGTATCCCGTACTATGTAGTAATGAAACATTTGGAAATCATCTGAGAAATCGTAGTAAACTCTGATAGTCCTGTGCATTCTTTTTAAGGGGAAGAAATATGTAGCTTACAGAGAGAGGGGTTTTTTGTTCTTTTCTTTTTGAGCTAACTTCATTTTTTGGACCATCCAGCTAAGAGGTAATGGTTTGTTCTTCTGGGACACAAGCTACTAGATACTATTCTCCTTTTAACTTTGTTTTTGTCCCTTTTATCACTGTAAAACAGTGTTTTGCTTGATGCTTATCTGTATTCTGTGCCAAATTTCAACAGTCTAGGATATTCCTGGGAAGAAACAGATAAATAAAGATTATGTGAATCAGAGTTTAACATTTTATTGTAACTCATAAAGCCAGAATGCCCAAGCTGGTGAATGATTGGGTTTTAGTTTGTGTTTAGTTTAGTTCAGGGCTAAAAGAAATTCATTTTACTAGCTTAAAATAAATCATTAGAATTTATAGTAATAAAGAAACTTTTTCCCTTGTGTCGTAAATTTGAGAGTCATTATACAAAGTCGGTTTGCTCATATTATGCTTTCAGTGTAAATTGTATTGAAGAATATAGTTAGTTGAAGAGAAACAGAGCTATAGGGCCTCTTGTTTAGCCGTAAGTTGAAGGAGATCAAAGAAACATTTGTCTCTTAATTACAGCCCTGCATAGAGGATGGCGAAGAAGAGGAGAAGGGGAATTTGGAAATATATGTCTTGTATAACTTTTAAAATAAATATATTTATTCACTTAAAAGACTTGGCACTTGTAGCCAAAACATTCGTCCTCAGTGTGCAGTGCACATGCCTGACTGGGATTAGGAACCAGCTTTGAGTGTTTTAGACACTGTAAGTGCAGAAGTCTGTTAATTATATTGGGCATATTGTGCGGTTCTTTAGCTTTTATTCATTTACTTCCCAACTACTTTGTTTTGTTCAAAGGCATGCAAAGCAATGGGAGAACTCCCTTGAATGGAACCAGAATAGTTGCTTTCTTACAGCTATATCTTGACTAGCAGTTAATAAAAAGACACCAGATCCAAACCTCTTGTTTTAGTGTTTTATGAATGTCACTTTTTGGGGGAAAGGATGGGAACAATTTTTTTCTTTAAGAGAGTGGTTTCTTCTTTTTCAGGCTTCTGCTATCCAGCTCCTTTCTGTTGCCCTCTATGTCTATATTATTTCTTCTTCTATAGGAGATATTCTGGCCTCTGTATTAGAATCACTTGGTGCTGCAATGGTAAGTAGTCCCAGGAGCCATGTCAGGAAAGCCCTTGTCTGCAATACAAATTCTTCCCTCATCTCAAAAAACATTTTGTTCAGCAGTACTCAAGGAAACCGGCTCTGTTTGACTTGGAACTGGGGGCTTCTTTAAAACCCTTGGCCCACCGCGGTGTCAGACGCTGCTATTCCAAAGGAACTTGCACAAATGCCTGATTTCTCTGCACGGATCCTGCTAGTTTCTTCAGTGGGACAGATCAGGCTCAGGGCTGCACTGGGTCTTTGGTTTCCCCCTCTCTAGGGATGCTGCGTGCAGCAAGAAGGTGTTTCCATGATTTCTGGATACTTTACTGAGTGGGAACTGTTGTTTCACTTTGGTTTAAGGCCGCCTTTCTGTCTCTGAGCTGGTTTTTTTGCAAGTTTTGGGCTCATTTGCTCAGTTACTGTTATATTGATGAAGGAGAAAGTAGCATGCACGATTCCATGAACAGAACAATCGAGGAAAAGCAGATGGCTGCTGTGCTAATGGGGCTTCTCCACTTGAATTCACAGGGAGATCACTTCATTGTCCACATTTCTCAAAGCTCATTGATTTTTCATTCTAGCAGGATTTATTTGCTTTGGAATCACTGCTGTGCTGTTATCATTATATGCTGAACCTTTCACTGGGCTCTACATTTCACTACTTTCTTGATACTTGCTCTTTTCGTATTCCTGCACAGAACTTCCTTCCTCCACGTGTAGTTTTCAGTGTCTTAACCAAGAGACAGATATATTATTCTGGTTTTCTTTTGAATTTAAAATAATGCAAATTATATCTATGTTTTGTGAGTTTTTTTGGTTTGCTTTTAAAAACTTTTGCTTAACACTTTGATTTTAATTTTAATAATTATTTATCAGAACAAGTTTGTGCAGCAGCTCATTTTTATAAATCAGATTCTTTTCTTCCAAACTTCTTAGAAATCAGTTTCTTTCAGTAAAACACACATGCACACGCACATGAAGATGTTCTGGATGAGAACTAAGCCGTGGTGCACAGTGGTATTCAACGTTTTCCTCTTCTGAAGGAAGTCAGGGTAGAGAGCCCTGAGATCAAGGCCTCAAAGCTGAGCTTGCTGCAGGCTCTGTGCTTAAGCAGGAACAGCTGCATTCCTGGGCTGCTTTTTTTCTTTTAATTAATCAAACCCACTTCCTTCAACCCAGACTTGCTAGTGCTCTGGACCTGGAAAATACAAAATAGGGATTAAATTCATGTTTAGTCATTTCTGGATTTAGTTTACAGGACAACTTAATATACCTGCAGTGTATTTTTTCTCTCTTCTGTATTTTCCGTCTGATTACAGACATTTTTTGTAATTAGCTGGATCCTGATCCTTTCATGCGTATTTCCAGCACTTGTGTTCATGCCAGCTGCCCCTTGCACAGGCGTGGATCCTTCCTCCACCTAATAGGGATCTTCAGCTGTTCCAACAGAATCTTGTTCTTGGCACAGGAGGGTTCCCCACCAGTTGTTCAGTTTGATTAAAGATTGCTATGGATCATTAAAGATGCTACTGATATGTTTTTATAGCAAAAGTTAGTGTTGTCAGCCTATATTGCTCATTTGTCATCGCTGAGCTGAAAACTGAGTCTTCCTTCATGGCTTGATTTTCAATAGCAGGACTGTTGAACTCCACTGGGTTTTTATAGTTATAACTTCGCCTACATTAGAATTGTGTAAAAGTTGTTTTATTGGAGGGCAGGGAGAAAAGAGGTGTTCTTAGCTGCTTCTACAAAAGAAGAAATCAATCATTTTGATGCTTTATAGTATAGTGCAGAAGAAAAAAGCTGACGTGTTAGCACTTAAAACACACTTTCTTCCTCAGATGCATTCCATATTCGACCGTAGGTATCGGGGCAGACCACTGGGAAGTTAACCTTGGAGGAACATGCATTAAGATACTCAGCCCTAGTTTAGTTTGACCATTAATTCTCAAGCTGAGACCTTTTTTTTATTAGAAATCTACCAATTACAGAGTCCAAAATGATGTCACTAAGGGAATGGTACCCTGGCACCAGGTGAAATGCTGAAAAGTGCCGACGAGCCCAGAGAGAATTGGGAACCCCTGTCCCAAAGAGAGCCCATTGCCCAGGGCTGGTAGCAGAAAATTCACAGCATGATCTTTTCCACCACTGAACAGGTAAAAAACCTCTTGAAAACCATTAATGTGAACCTTCTAAATCAAAATATACTAGTAATTAGGAGTATAATTTTTAAAAATTAAGCAGTGAATTGAACACCATTAGGTAATAATTTCTTGGTAAGTCATTTATTATATTAAACCTCTAAGGCTGTCCCTTTAACAGAAACATTAAGAGAACAAACTAGAGAAATGTTTAAGAAATGCTGGAGACACTAGAGGAGTTAACAGTCCTATGCTTCCAGAGTAGCCTTCTGTATATATAGAGATATCAGATAAAACAAATCTCCTGAATCTAGTGCAACTTAAACTGTCAGTTTGCAGGAGTTGGCTGTTGCATATTAAAACATCCTTTATTTTGGTATGTGGTTTGAAGCGATATCTAACTGGAAGCTGATTTTTTAGCCACGATTAATGTGTCTGCGGTTCTATTTTGAAGGTGGATGCAGAATGGCATGTCAAATTTGTCACTCGTTGCATTTAATTTTTATTGAAATATCCACGCAGTGGAGTATATGTGAAATGCTGAGCATGAGAGCCCAAACTCAACCATCTGTTCCACGTGGTAGCATTTCAAGCTTTCATCTTTGTCTGGATTTATATCAATTTGTTTAATATTTATTTCCTTGCTTCCCTTGCTTTGAAAAAAACGTGGAAGTCCAAACAAAACAAAGGAAGTGGGAGCATATTCCAGATGAGCAGGGTTTGTGGCAAGTAAGTGCGGCGATACAAGTTTCAGATGAAAACATGCTAGCTTTCCATTATTATAACTTAAAATAACTGTGAGTCTGCTGTGCTGCATAAATTGAACTAAAAGATGTTGATGAAAGATCCTGATCTCACTTTATAGTAAAGATAGTTACCATAAGCTCAATAGAAATTGTTGAAATGCTCTTTAAGGGCTACTTCATAAACTACCAGAGTGCAAATGTGTGTGTGTGAACTGCTTCAATATCACAGTGAAGAAATCCTGGGGATATCTTGGTAGTTTTTGAGCTTATAACAATTCTTAAATTGTTATAACAATTTATAACAATTTAACAATTTATGTTATTTATGTTATTTAATGTTTAACAATTTATTTGTAAATTTTGTTATAACAATTCTTAAATTGTTATAGGCAACAGAGGCAGAAAAGGCTCTTAATTGGGATGTGTAAATTGTTACTTCTCTTGTCTCAGGTTAGTTTAAAAGCCCTATTCTAGAACCTAGTGATAAGGAATTTATGGGAATCTCTGTTTCCCTACTAATATTTTTTAGTTATAAGAGAGGAAATATGCCTGATGATATTAATTTGCTGTTAACTAATATAGTACAACATCAGTAACTGGCAGTTAATCTATCAAACTCACGCCATGACATCTTACTTGTTGTTTTAATATGTTATAAGCATGAAATGTGTTTTTCAGGTATGTTTTACATTTGCGCCAGGTAATGGAAAGTACAATATATTATGTGCTTGTGCCCCAGAGGAAACTTTTAAACAAAAATAATTGAATGCAATAAATCTTCTGCTGCCTTCCTTCTGGTGCGCCTTCTGCAATGCATCTTTTCAGTTCATACTTATAGGAAGGCTGGTTGGTAGTGACAGTGCAACGGTGCTGATGCCAGTAACGCTGCCGTTGCCCACCATATGTTTGCCTCACGCTACAAGATTGGTTTAATTTTCCCTCTCCTTTTATTCTTCATTTCTTCAATAAGCAGCTTCATTTTTTTTTCTGAGATTTAGAGTCTTATTACCGATTGCTCTTGCTATTGGGAGTAAGACTACAGTTTCACAAATAATTAGGAACATCCACAAGCTAATAAATCTGTCCTGAAATTTTCATTTGATTGTGTACATTGTATAAGTTCATATTTAACTGTGTCTCTGCATGGATGATTTATCAGGTGTTTATTTTTGAGAGTTTTCATCATATACAGTGGTGAGATGATTTGATGCACAGTAGGTTTAATAACTTAAATGCTTGGATTATTATTCCTGTTTGCTATATGGTTTATTTACTCCCTTATCAGACACTAATCTTAAAGACTTCCTTGTCCCTTGAATATGCAATTTGTTTTAGTTGGTGCCTAGTAAGTGTAACAATCTCATAAGTCACCTTTTCATAGCATCTGGCACACCACTTGGAAGGTTATTGCCAAAGGCATAGGGGTCCATAATACACCACATAGTGAGTTTAAGTTTAAATATAGTAAATACTCTCCTCATTTTTTAATTCTTTTATAACATTTGATCATACTGTGGCTGCTTTTCTTCTTATGCAGCCTAGCTGTGTTTAAAAATGGTGATATGTTGTGTTAAAGGCTTTTAAGATATGTAAAAGGAAGGGTTTTAGAAAAAAGCAGTGGCATGTCCTATAAATAATCCAGTAAATATGAATGTAGCTCAGGCTTGCAGGCCTGGCTCATCCAGCTCTTCTTTCCATCCAGGTGTTTTAGTGGGAAGTCTCCCTGGGAAGTGATGAGAGAGGAATTTCCCTCCAAGCTGGTGTGACAAACCCCATATCATGTATTTTCAATGACAAAAGCAGCAATATTTTGTCATAAACCATGGCTTCTAAATGCTTAAATCAAGAGTTTGAGACAATTATTGATCTCTCATCACAAAGAACAACGTATGGGACTTTATTATAAATGCTAAAGACTCAATTGTGGATGGATTTGCAAATTCCTTCATGCTTTTATCTTTTATAGAAGCTTCAGTGTTCTACGTATAATTGCATTTTGTTAATATAGAATGGAAAACCTTACAGTTGTCTCATGCTAAATTAAAATTGTTTAGGAATATTCTCTTTAGTAAAAGGCAATACTGCTAAAAATAAATAAAAATAAAAGACTTAGTTTAAGTCTCATTTAGCTTAGTATGCAAAATATTGCCAACAGACTAAAACATAGTAGCTGAAGCCAATTGCAAACAGATGGAACTTTCTTATTCTGATTGGCCATATGTTGCCATAGTAAAAAATTGAAAAATCCAGTCAAAACATAATTCATCTAAAGGAAATGACCTTGATAGTTTTTGACTACTATATGGAATTTTTTAGAGCTAACCTATAGAATATATCAAATATTCAGTATGAATGGCAGAAATTTGTAAAATAAGGGTTATAATGTTTGTTTAGGTAGCTCAGAAGGAAAATATGGCTTTTCAGAAATATTCTGCCATCTACACAGGTGTAAATAGAAAGTACAGAACTGGCACAAGTTTAAGATGAATCATGCAAAACCATTCTCCTGGGCATTGCTTCGCGGAAATGAATAATAACTGTAAGTGTCTGAACAATGTAAATCACACTTGCACTTGGAAAACCTCTTTAAATACAAACGTGCTTTATTTCTAACAGACTGGGAAGTTTATGACTTTAAAATGTTCAGTTTTATGTGACGTATTTTAAGCATAGCTCATATTCACCTACTTTTTAGACCTTAAATTCCCATGTATGCAGCCCTCTGATTATTTATAACAGTTAAAAAGAGCTAAAAAGTACCCTTGCTATATAGAAATATAGATTATATGCTTGTTTGGTATGCTGATTTATGATATTGCCCCTAGCATAGGTGATTGCATTGTTGATGCTGTGCCTTTTCTTTTACTATACGTTTCTTAATATATATCTATTAATGAAGAGAGGACTTGTCTGACATCTAACTAACTAGACAGCAAACCTGTGAAATTCTGCTTCAGGTTATATATCTAGATAACACCTAGGATGATGGGGCTTCAGCCTGAGTTAGTGTCTGTAGGAATTCACTGCTTTAAATAGGAATAAAACAGTATTCATTATAATGATTTATATCATTTTTACAACACATATGTCTGCAAGTATGCAGAATGCATACATGCACAGATCGCACACATATCTAACATCCACATATTTAATACTCTACATTAACTCTCTGTCATCTTTAAAGCTGATATCTGGTATTACAGATTGTTTTCCGTTGTGTTACACTTTTTAAACTTGTTGCAGGATAAAATCCATACCTTGGCAAATCCATTTAGCGCAGATTTTAAACACTCGCTTCACAACATTTGAAAACTGATTGCGCCTTGGGGACTACCCCAACGGGCTTTGTATGGATTAATAACAGAACATGCAAAGTAAGATGACAGTAAAACTTTCACTTGTGTTTGGCTGGACTCATGCAAATATGATACTGATGAAGTGTGACTAAATCCCTAGTTAAAAACTTAAACTGCTTTTTGTATTTTTTTTATATAATTATTCTGTAGTGTCATAGTGGACGCAGAAAATAATTGAGTATTTTTCCCAGTGGAGGTTTGTATATTCTACATAGTGAATTTGTGTTTAGCTGTAATTCTGTTTTAAAAATGTTAAATAACATTGACTGTATCGCTGAATGTAGCGAGGGCCGTTATAGTTTATCACTTTGTTCTCAGCTTACCCAATTTTGCCTACGTGATGCAAGTTTCAGTTGTCAGAGAATAGATGTAAACACATTCATGTGGATGCTGCAGCTTTCAAGAAGGTTTCTCACTTTTGAGGAAATTTGAAAATCGCAGCCTGAAGCGAGTTGTTCAGGTTTAACTGACCGTAATGCTGAATTTTCCATGCCAAGGCGCTTGGCTTCAGCGCAGACCTTGCCAATGTTGTGCTCTAATTGCTCTCTTAAGACAGAAACAACCAAGCAAGAGGAGCGACTCTCCCGCGTTACCCAGTTTGAGTCAAAACTTCTCAAAGTGAGTTGTATTGGAGTAAATAGTTTATACCAAGTTAAATACCAAGGTTGTTTAAAACAAAGTTCAGCTAGTAGAATAAATAAGCCTAATAAAGGATATTTCTGTGCTGTGTTTTGAAAGGAATGCCTTTCGAGCTTCCAGGATTATATTGGTATTTGCATGAGTAGCAAGTCTCTCAGTTGCATATTTTTACCACTTTTAAAAGAATAAAACAAAATTCTAGTGGTTTAGTTCATTTGTCTTTAAAAGAAAAAAAAAAAGTGGTTTATTATAAGCACATAAAAATCTTTTAGAAGTGTTGAGGACTTGCAGGGCATGTGTTTTCTCTTGCTTAGATGCTATGGCATTTACTCGGCCTTTCAGCAGCAAAGAGAAAGAGCAGGTTTTCAGTGATAGGGAATCAAATAAATGTTGAAAGATTTGGGAGGAGTCACATTTTGTAACGATATTGGGTTAAACCTAGTGAGAATGATCACAAGAAAAGGATCCTGTAGCTGCTGAAAGGCCCGTAGGGCGACTGCGCTCCAGCTCCGGCCTCTGCAACTGTCATCAGGAGAGGGAATAGTTTGGTGTGAGCCGCCCCGAGGTTGCTGTGGGTCAATGGGCTGGTAGGAACCTGGCAGAACCTCCATCCACCTCCCTGCTTCGGGCAGGTTAACCAAAGCCAGCCCGTGCGCTTCCCAAATTCAGCCATTTTCAACCCAAAACACAAAGGAGCTATGTAGAGAGAAAGAAAATAAAACTATCTGACTTGGGCAATAAGGAAATAGCTATAGTCCGGATTGTAAAATTTTGCTAGCATTCCAATGTTGTCTGTATTTTTTTTTCTTTTAGTCTACCAGATATTGCAATTAAATTACTTTTTATGTGTGGTGGTCAACATAGAGTGGATATTAATTTGTCTCTTGTGCTTTGGGAAAGAATGTAGTTAATATACTAGATTTATAATAAATTCTCTCTATAAAATATTCATCTCTGGAATTAATGTTATTATTGTAGGGACACAGTGCTTAGACGTTCATTGAAATGCAGCTAATGTTGGTAATTCCATGGCTGAATTTTTGTGAGGATTTCTGTAAAATCAAATGAAGTTTTCTTGAGGGCTTCAGTAAAGTATAAGGCTTTTTATAGAAGCAGGAAGTGTCACGAAAACAAAACTGATTTTACTGTGAAAGCCTCTTTTTCATAAATTTTTCTGCCATATCTCAAATTCAATGTAATTTTTATTTCTCTGATCTTTTTGCACTTTTAGACAAATAACATTAAATACATCTGACCTTTAAAGAGATTTTTTTCCCCTCAACCTTGATTTCAATCATACTGTGTGTAATAAAATATTTCTGCTATTATTGAGCCTGTGTTTTGCAACCGGATGACAAAGTGCAAATAGTTTGCAATTGCTGCTTTAGAGTGATTCCTGTGGATTATAAAATGCAGGGAAGAAATTAATAGCTATCAATAAAATGCAGTTTTAATCTTCTTTGTGCGATATATGCAGATTTTATTTGTGCTTTGCCATGAAATGGATGCAAAAGGAACAGCCAAGGAAATATTTATCTAAATGTAGTATTTATCTAAATGCAAAAGTATTTTGCAGGAATTGGGTTTTGTTTTTTCTTTTTTTTTTTTTCCTTTGGGCTTGTATGTTTTTCTGTTCAGGCTTGTAGTAGTTCCATGATGTTATAGCATAGTAGGTGACAGAAATAATTCAAGACACTTGTCACCTGCTGATACATGAAGAAACGGTGCAGAATAAGACACAGAGGAGACGGCCCAAGGTTGTGAATGTGCTAAAGGAGAGGAGCACCCCAAGGCTGATGCTTCGTAGTTGCGGTCCTTCCATTCCCTGCAGGTATCGTGGCGAGAGGCTTTTCTCTTGCTCCGTGTTTGCCAGGCATTTGTCTAAGCAAAACATGATGGAAAATATGAGATGGTTTCACATAGCAAATTTAAAACTCATAAATAATAGAAATAAAGCTGTTCTGAAGTGCTGGTAGGGAAGTACTTTTTGAAAAGCGACCAACTCCTTTAGAAGCAGAGCTCATGGGGATGCGAGGACCTCAGGATTAAGAGAATTTCTGCAATGAAGGGTAAACTTTGGGGTCTTGTAATTAGTTCCATGGACTGTGAACATTCATGACATACCAGAGCAATGAAAATAATAGCGTGGAATGAGACTGTGAGGACGACCTAGCTCTACGTTTCCAGCCTCCAGCATGTCTTCTGCACACATATTTCAATACAGCCTTTAAATGTATTTCATCATCTATTTTTCCTTACTGTACTTAACCTGGGGTCACTATAATATTTCATAGTTTTAAAGCTTCCAGATTTATTAGAAAGAGTTACAGATAAACTATTTTAATCATGTCTGCATACAGACATGCATGTTACTGATTCATATTTTTGAGAGATCTGTAATATCCTCCTCGTAGGTTTGATTTCTGAGGTATTGTAAAAAGGCAGAAATTGGTAAAGGTTGGTACCAGGATCTTCAGCCCTCAGAACCGTGTGTTGTTTGTTTAAAGAGGATTAGGAGAGGCACGAGCTCCCGGACGGGATGCAATGTGTAGGGAACCCACGGATATAATTACGGAGCATTCGCACTACAGGCAGGTTCAGCAGGTCTGTGGTGACAATGGGAATTGGGGAAGCGACGTGTCCCACTCTGGGAGAGGGCAGCTCTCGTGGAAGAGCCTCCTGGTTGCAATGCTGAGGAAAGCCCTGATCAAAATCCTCCTCAGCTGCAGATGTTTGTTTTCATTGGTTGATTTGCTTAGGGCCATAATGGAAGAATCATGTGCTAAAGGAAAAAAAGGCATTTTCTGAAGAAAGCAAAACTCATTGCTATGAAATAGTCGGTTAATTCTTGTCTAAAGTGAAGCTAGGCATCTTTCTTTCATAAACTGAGTTGCTCTGAGCTGTGCTCAAGCCAATAAAAGGGTGAAGGAATAATGTTTTCAAAAGCAAAACTTGTCTAGACATACAGCATTTAAAGCGATGCACTAGTTACTTTGTTAAATGACCATCCAGGAAATGCAAGTAGCTTTTGCAAGCAAGGCAACCCGGACTTGTCACTGAGAGCAGAGACAACTCGGGATTTTTTTTTCTAGTTCTTTTCCTGGTTCTTTGTCCTCATCCCTCCTCTTTTATTTTATTTTTTTTACTACTTTGATTTTTGTCCATCAGAAAAAGGTTCAAGTCATCATTGTTCTGCTGGATAACTCATTTGCTCTTATATTTAGATACATCCCCAGAGGTGCATGGGAAATCTGAGAGCCAGCCGTCCTCTCCGGCGTGGTCCGGAGCGCCCCGCGCGCTTGACACTTCCAGGCTGTGACCGAGCGTCACGTGCAGCTAATACACAGCTTATCCAGCAGCCCTGGCATTAGCAGCTGTAGCACGTCAGGCATTAGAGAAGCTTCTGAGTGAGTGCAGAATAAGAAATTACCAAATAATGATGGGGACTTGTGCGGGTTTTGGCAGTCTTGGTGTATTTTTGTTGTCCGGCTCTGAGCGTTTAGGAATGCCGCGCTCCCTCCATCCACAGCTTTAGCAATGTGGAATTCACTTACGGAGCAAAAAAAGCTTTATTGCGCCTGCAATACTCCTGGGGAAATTTGCGGCCTCCTCAGTCATGGATATGAAGGGTCAAGATGCTTTTTATCGCTCTCCGGGTGCGTAGAGTTGATGGTATTATGCCCAGCAGTGATTACTACCAGACGTGCGTTTTTATGCTATCAAGAATTTGCAATAAAAACAGCAGGAGTCCGTGTTTTTGTGGCATTGACCCAAAATTGTTTCCCAATGAACACCATGCCAGATACTTGAAGCAATAAGGATATCTGCTTGATAAGTTATTTTTTTCTCTCTCAAATCTAATATTCAGCTCTCTCCCTGTCAGCCTGAATGGTCTCCAATCGCACTCCAAATTTAGCTAATGATCGTGCAATACTTCAAACGAAAAGTGGAAGTGAACGCGTGAAGTGCCAAAAGAAACCGTGAAAGAAGTCTGGAGGTGGCTCAGTAATAATTCCCGGCTGATGACATTACCAGAGGTGATGAGATTCACACACACATCCATTTAGAAGAGATATATTATTTCATAAAATGGAAAGCTGCAGAATCGATAGGAACAGCTCTGAGACAGAGGGCCGGGGTAGACATGGCATCCTCGTTGAGTTTAATAAGCAAAAGTTGCCTCCTGCTTTTGTGGCTAGTGCGTTGCATTCTCAAACCTATCTCAGTATTAATGTGCAATATTGCAGCTAATGAGACCTCTAAATACAACTATTGTAATTCATATGTTTGGGAATATAGAACATGGGTCTCATTTCATTGCTGTCAAAGCTTTAGCATGATACTGATACCAAATGACTTATGATCACTGTAAACACGCACCATATGGGTTGCTATTGATTGACATGCAAATCTTTGACGGCAGAAATCCAGGCCATGCCAATCACTAGCCCTCAGCGTGACAGTCACTCTTCTTTTTGGTATAATTACATTTTTAGCCATTAGGGGTTCTCTATGTGAGTAACGTTGACAGGAGAGCTGAGAAGCTGCGATGGAGCTCGTAGCCTGGCAAGGGGAAAGGAAGGAGCTGAGACTAGAGGTTGTAGCTGCAGTCCCTGCTCCAGCCTGCAGACAGGGTGCTCAGACTAGCAAATATTAAGCGGTGCCTGGTCGTCTTCTGCGGCCCCAACGGGATGCTTATCTTCCACACACTGACACCAGCTGTCACATTATTTGATGTCTGGGCACATCTTATATCCTGGTTTTCAAACACCCTGCATTTTTCAAAGGTTCTGTGTTTGAGTTGCAGTTTCTGATGTACCTCTTTCATTTAATATTATTATTTGCTTTGACTTTTGATAGGTTATATTAGCGATGACCTGTTTAAATGGTTCAGTTGTTCATAGCTTGGGTCTACCCTGTTCCAGAGAGAAGAGATTTGGAATAAATAAAGTAATATTAGATATGTAAGAGAAACTTCTCTATGCAGTACTTTGGGTAAATATCAAGCCTAACTATTATTAACTTACTGGAGAACAAGTGCCCTGAAGTAGCCAGAAGCTGTGACGGGCACCAGTTCTGGTGGGACTAACTGGGTGCTTGAGTGAAAGGAGAGCTGGAGGATGAGGACTGAACGTTTAGGATGCATCAGTTTCATACAGCAACACATCAAGTCTTTTAAAAAGCAGTGTACTCCCCTTCTATGAGATATATTTGAACAGTTTAACTCCACATTTTGGATAAATCAATTAGAAATCTAAAGCAGAGATTACTTATTCCTACTGCATTTAATATTCTGCCCTCAGTTGAAAATTATTACCAAGTGCTTTGGCTTTTCTAGTGTGTATGCCCTCAAAACTGCTCAAGAAGTGAAGAGTTTGTAGCAGAGGCTGGGGTGGTCAGTGGGAGCCTCCGTGTTTGTCGTTTTTAAATTTGATGCTTTGGTGCCACGTTATTGCTTGGCTGAGTCAGAAGATGGTGATCCTGCTCCTTGACAAAGCAACAAAGATGAGAAATCAGATCGATGGTAACTTGAGTATTTGTGAGTTTTTCGTGATCTGTGATCAGAGTCTTGATTTCAGTAGCTAACTAAACTGTAATGATTTTTATTCATACTGCTCACATCTCAGTCCTGCCTTCAAATGCCTCTATCTCTTATGTTCCCTACATAGTCCTGCTCTTTGGGAATTCAAGCTTGTTCTCTTCATGCACATATACATGTGTGTGTATGTATATATTTTTTCAAACATCAAAATACCTTTTTTCACAAATGCTGAATACTGCATGCTTAGTTTTCTTATATGTCATACCTTAAAGCTTTCTGGTATTTCTTCTCCTCTGACTCTTCTAAATTTCTCTCCAAAAAGGACCAGCCTTTCTACTCTCTCACCAGTTTTCAGTAACATCAACCCTACAAGCAGTGCAGATTTGTAGCCTGCAGCCAGGGAGAGCCCGTTTAACCCTGGAGAGTCCTGGATAATTTCAGACGCCGGGGAAAGGAGCTCTCTCTGGCTGCAGATGGCAGCATAACCCTAGCATTATTTTAACCAGCCCCAACATCAAAAATAAATGCGATGAGAATATTAATCTAAATATTGATAAACCACTTGAAAAAAATATTTTATATACAAATCTTTTTCTATTTCTTTTTGCAAGTAGGACTTTTTTTTTTAATTTTGCAGAACATTCAGGCCTGATGGTTTGCAGTCCTGTATTCTGTTAGGTTTTATCTTAGTTTATTTTAGCCAATCATTTCCGAAGCACAAGTGCATGACAGCCCAAGGGATGAGTGTGCAGTGACACAGAGCAAGTCACTCTCATGCTTGTTCAGCAAGGCACCCGCTGCCTGGCATTAAGGATGCTGAGTAAGAGTTAATAAGTAGAGACTCTGCCCTGAAATCCGTAGGAATTAAGAACATTGGCATAACCAAAAATCTCACTGTGTTACCAACATTCTTTTCAAATCTAGATCAAATCTGAGATATGTGCAAGAAGACGCATTAGTAAATAGTAATAAGGCAGATGATGTCATTTGTGATTCATCTATAAGGCTGAAATCAGGTATTAAAAATAAAGCTCTAAGACCTGAAATCTGCAGATAAATATTTATTCACTTAATTGTAAGTCAAAAGGATCTGCTGTGCATAAAGCTAGAGCACTGAATTTAAGCATTTGCAAGATTAATGCCACTGCCTTCAATATAAGCAGGTTATTTGCCAGACAAATTTGTACAAAATCCTGTAAAAAAACTTGTAAAATGAACCACCGTGATACAAAATGTAACTAGCTTCTTTTTAATGACTATTTTAAGTTACCACGAGCTTTTGAATTATGAAAGTGAAATAGGGACAAGCTGTTTGCTCTGGCAAGTCCTGGGAAACCAAGGGCTGGGACTCGAGTCTGCAGCTCCTACGTGGATGCGGCAGCTGCCACGCTGTCAAACTGCTGTTGGGAGGATAACCTTAATAACTGGGCATTTCTCTGTAGGTTTTCTGTCATTCTTTCTCTTTTTCATGAAGCTTTCTAATTTATGAAAGCTGTGCAAGGTCGGCTTTCACGAAGGCAGGTTGTAGTTGTTGTGATGGGCACTTTGGGAGCATGGGGAGGACCTGTTCCCCAGTGAGGATGCTCTTTGGTCTCAGTGCAAGTGTATCAAACCTAGCAGAATGGAAATTATTTCATACAGGATAAGAAATGTGTGCATATATCAAGTTTTTGTTTGTGTCTGTAGGGGAAAAGGTGAAAACATAGCTGTATTTGGAGTGTCAAAGTCTTGTGTCTCATAATTGCCCATTCTATATACGCAGATTTATGTGTGCTATGGTTTGGCTGTGATGCAGCTGTCCCCCTAGATTCCTAAAAACAAGATCAACTGTTGTTTTCTTCATGACCATAGGAGAGGAGAAACCTTGAGAGTGGTTTGGTCAGGGAGATACCTCAAGGGATATGGAGCTTTTCATGGGATGTGACTGCAGATCAGTCTGAAGCTGCTGCAAAGGAGGACAAGATTAATGAGCAATATTACCCGACTGAGGGTGATGATCAGAATTCAGATGTCCAGGAAGCCATCCTGGTCCATGTGTCACCATGGCTGTGCTGTGAAACCCATCACAAAAAAAAAAAAAAAAAAGGCAATTTGGTCTCCCTAGAGGGACAAATCAGGATAGGTTATGAAAACCAGAGGTAAGTCCACAGAGATACACTTGGCAACGCTTCATAAGGAAGTTTGGAGTAACAGACTGTCATAGGTCCACAGAAGCAGAGCTCTTTCTCCAGAGCTCGTGGCCTGGCCCATTTGTCTACACCTACATTCCCTTTTCTAAGAAGGCCCAAATATACCCGGTTCAGAGCTAGGAGAAAAATGATGCGTCTGTTTGGAGATGCTTGTTTGCTTGTCCATATAGGTTGTTTGATTTTACATTGGTGTCTACCATTTCCTAGAGTACTTTCTTAAAAAAGAAACGTGAAATACTATAGAAATATTTAGGAAGTAAATACAAATTACTTGTAATTATGTACTGTGAGTAGGTTGACAGTGCTGTGATGTCAGTAACACTGTGAAACCTGCCCATCTATAAGGGTTTTTCATGCCCATCTATAAGGGGTTTTACTTCTCCTTCATCCTGGAGTTCTTCCTCATGTAAAACTGGGGGGGAATGCAGGGGTGAGCTGAGGACAAATAGCTGCAAGCTAGAAAATTAACTGTGTTTACTCTCCCTCCAGTTTTCACAGTCATTCATAGCCCAAGGAAGTTCAAAGCAAACTAATGCATTCTTTAGAATAAACAAGCAATTCACAGCTTCCAGAGACTGTTTCGATGTTCATTTTGATCCACCTTAGTCACACATTATTTTGTTCTGTCATTGTCAGGACTTTGTTGAATGAAAATAATATCTGTGTTTTAGAATGCCTTGAGCATTGAAGGACTATTTCATGTCTGATAAAGCATTCGTATAGAATTTAGTTGTGATAAGAATGTGGTAAAGTGCATGATCTTTGCCCCCTCCCAATTTTAGGTTACGCCCACTGACACAAAAGTTATTTTAGAGGGGAGAATCCTTTCATTTAACCGCCAGTTACACTAAACTTTTCACAGCTTCTGTGAAGAGCAAGTCACGACCAACAAAGACTTTGGCTAAGCCCAGCGGGACAACGCTCAAAGACCCAGGGCACATTCACAGTCAAACGCCCATCACCAAAAAGGTACTAACAAAATAACCTTTTCAAATTATGTTTTCAATGGTGTCATAGCAGGAACCTCCAAAGCCATCCAGCTATTCCCCGAGTAAATATTAATTGAAGAACAGTGTTTCAGCAGGTGGGGTTGTGCTTGATGTTGAAACCGCAACGCTGAGCCCTTTGAACGGGCCGTGGAAACAGCCTCATCCTGGTTTTCTCTTGGAGAGGAGTCTTGGGAGGACGGAAGAACAGGCACCTTAACCCATAGTGCTGCCTTATATGTTTTAATGTTCTCTTCATTTTTCACTTAAAGCTGTTGAATGACAAACTTGGGGCTATTCCAAACACTTTGTTTTACAGAGAAATGTGGAGATACACTCACCTGTGTGCTAAACCTTTCAAAACTTCCCTTTCTGAACTAAGGCTTTTCTTCTAGTCTTTTCTTTGTGCTTTATTTCTTGGATTGCCTCAGTGAATATTTTCTGGCTCTCAAACCAGTCCTCACATGAATGCATGGAACTTGCTTTTTAAGACAAAAGAATATTTTTGAAAGAAAATTGTTCTCTTTGGAACTAGTTAGAAGTGGTTACTAAGATCAGAAGCAAATTACTCTGGCCCGTAGTTTACATATCCCCTGTGCTGTTTTATTTAAATGTTTAATCTAAAGCAAACTCTTCCAGACTAAAATTATATTGTATATATTACATGGTTGTTAGGGAGGATAAGGGTGTCTTGGAATGACAGCTGTCACCTCCCTCCTCTATTTATCACTGCAGCATCTCATCCAAATATGAGTTTACTGGCAGCAGTGGTGCTGCAGTCCCTCCTGCCTAACTCTGGTCTTCAAGACACAATAATTCCCATGGTCCTGGGAGTCTCATGAGACATTTTACGAAAGCGAAAATAATTGTATTTGTAGAATACCTGCACCTCTACAGAGGCGGCCCTGCAGCTGGCCCCTGCTAGCGTTGCATCTCCAGGAGTTTCTGCCCCTGGAAAACTGGGCTGTCCTGTCATCTTCCCCAGGAGCATCCTCTAATAACAAGGGCTCTGCATCCCTGGAGCTGTTGGCAACCTGCAGGAGTTGATGCTTCTGCTTTTGCCAGCCAAGACTCCAGGAAGGGTCTCAGCACTGACCCTGAGAGCCCATTTCCCTAAGGAGAAAATTTCTCCTCGGTTTCAGTGGCAATAGTTTCTCCAGCTTCTATTCCCCTTCCCACCTCCTGATCTGTTTACTCTGAAGCAAGAAGCTTCTACATCTTTGCTTTAAATTGTAAGCAAAATATAATCTTACCTGTAAAGATGCTTTAAGATTCTGTCAGTGTCAGGATGCTTTGGAGGTCGGGTAATTCGCACAGGGAGTTTATTCCTCATTGTAACAAACACCCCCAAACACACACAGTTTCTCTTAATTTCTATTAAGAGAATTTGTCTTCATGTATTTAAGTGAGTGGGTTTTTTTCCTCATAATAATTAATTATATTTGATTTGATTTTAGAATATTTTTGGAAAAAGGAAAAGAAAAATATTCCCTATAGAGCCAACAATATTATTGCAGGCATCAAACACAGAAGTGTATAAACTCAACCTTTCAGATAAGCATTTTTCGGTGAAAAATCTAAATATTTTTCCTAATAGAGGCTTGGGCAGCTCTATAAACCTTTTATAACTTAATGAACAGTTCACACCAGATGCAGACTCCCTAGGTAAGTAAATCTGTAGTTAGCGAGATGCAATCTCGTCTCGTGATTTAACTTTGCTGAAATCAGATTGAGACTTTCCAGACTCGAGAGTGGTCGCATTTTTCATAGCTTAGCTGTAAATCATCTTTCACTTAGAAGATTTAGAGACAGACTGAGGAGCTAAATCTTTTGGTTTGCCTTCCTAACAAGTTGAAGCCACTAGATGAGCCTCATTATGGTGTTTCCTAAAGGATTAGATAAAACAGTTTGGTAATGTTCAAAGTAGGACAAATACCATTACAAGTATAACAGCTTTATCCTTGCAGTGATTTAGATGTAGAATTAGGTGTGATTACAAGACACTTGGAAATTGCTTGAGTTGACAGAATCAATAATCAAAATGTTTCAGCTATGAAATTAATAGCAATGTCTGATGTTGCCAATAGTCAGTGAGATAAAATGCTGGAAATGAACTCAATATACTTTATAAATTATGAGCTAAAATGCTTTTATTCTGATACCAGTCAATGGCCAAAATGTGTTTTAGTGTCTGCTGGAGCCTGAAAACTGCACTCAAGTGACTAGTGCTGCTGATGCCAGGGAGACTACTCAATACTAAAGGTTTAGAGAAAATGGCCTTTCCTTTAGAAATTTGCTTTATGGTTGCTTAAACATGTGCTGTAGGTAGTACACAAGCAAAGACTAGGACCTTGCAATATGAAACAGATTCATTTGCCATTAAATTGTAATCATAATGGTAATAACCAGTTATTGCCAATTTTGCATGGTTAAGTTTTATTCTGGATTTAAGTATTTGGGCTGAGATTTTTCAATCCTTTCAATCTTCTTGCAGTTTTAGTATTAAAGCAGTATTAGATTGGCACCTTTATTGCTTCCTCAAGTTTGTTTGTTTGTTTCTATTTAAGTAATGGAGTTTCCCGCCCCACCTTATGTTGTTTATTTGCATATAATTTGATTATGTCTGTTTTTAACTCTTAAATTGTAGTAAATCAATTTAACATGGAATTGTAGCTACAGGAATACAAAATATACTCTGCAAAATAGAAATCACCTTGTAACACCAATATAGAGGATATAGTAGCACTAAAGGAGAATCAGGAGTAAACCTTATTTCCAGCCCTTGTCAGATTTTCCCTTTTGGAAGTACAGGAAACTCCATGAAAATGAATTGTTCTTCTCTTTGTCACATAAAACAGTAAAGCTGACAATAAGGTGGAATGAGACACTGCTCACTGACCTTCTCTAAAAATAATGCTTTGTAAATTAAATCCATGCAGCGAGAAACGCGCCACTCAATCACACTATATGGGAATCACTTTATGCACTTCTGGAGCAGACACGAAGATAAATTAATGACCACATACCCTTAGTGTTATCTCGAGGCAGTAAAACGGCATTAGTGATTTAGCCTCAACAGTCTGATGTTTTCCTTGAAGGGGCATTATAATTCTATTTATGTTAAGTAACAATTTAAGCAAAAACCACTGCTCCTGCTATCTAGTGCCTTTCTACCTGGAGATTCACTGTTTATAGCAAGAATTCTGCTTTGTGTGTGTTGTATAGCGCGATCTAGCTGTAATAAACTCCAAACTCAATACCCTAAGGAAAAGACTCTTTGGCAACAGGATTTAATGTTCCAGTTATAAGTTCTTTTGCTGGAATATAGCAACTAAAAGATAATTCTCCCATGCATGTTTCTGGATTTCCCTCTCTGTAAAATGGTAGTGTAATTTATTTGAAAGCTGCTTTTGTTTTATTTTTGATGGTATAGAGAAGCTCTTAGCCTTATGAGCTTTGTCTGATTAAGTGCGCAAAATGACAAACAAGGTTGTCCTGCGCTCATCTTCTTCCTTCTTTAGGCAGATAATCACCTTTAGAAGCCTGGATCCTATTCAGCTACTCTGTCAGTCAGCAATACCAAGACCCTCGTAAGCCGCATTTATCAAACTAAACACTTGATCTGTATCGGCACATCAGCTGGTGGCGAGGTCTAAGACACAAGATGAAAGTTGCAATTAGGATTTAGGAGGACATTTTATTATCTGAGATTTGAAATAGGTTTTCTTAGTTAATCCAAACATCTTTCCACTCAGATATGTTGACAGAGCCCTTCTGTACATGTACTTACTTCAGCTTAAGTGGGAACTGCTATGGATGTTGCCAAGATTTAATACCTCCAAAAGGAGAACGCTGGTCAAGGGCAGGACAGCGGGGCTGGAGCCGGAGCCGCCGCCGCGGTGTGTGTTTGCACAGACCTCTACAGTGCTGAATGGCTCTTCTGGGGCAAAATTTTACTGTCCAGCTCTTCCTGATGAAATAAAAGCTCTTTCCTAATAAAGGATAATTACTAGGTTAAATGAGATTAGAATATATCCTGGCAGCTTTTGTATGCACAGAACTCATGCAAGTCAAGAGATGACAGCGTGTGAGTTATGTGTGTGCCCTGTGTTACAGACAGGGTGGCTTTCCTGGACCCCAAGGCGCACGATACTGCTCTTACCTTTCTTATAGCCCTTTAATAACAGGACACACTTCCTGCCCTCCCCATCCTCTTTTTTTTTTGGTCTCGTTGGCATTTGTAACCCTTTAATATTTAATAACCTTTAATATTTCTCCCCGGTGTGTGGGAATAGGGTTGTATCTGGCTGGCTTTGGAGCCGTCTGAGGTGCCACAAGACCTTCAGGGACCTCTGTCCTCTTGGATTAGCAGCCTCAGGCCATTGAGAAGAGCCCTGGGCATCTCCAGGAATGCTCAGTGCCCACGGGCACCTGGAGCAGACACCAAAGGCTGCAGCACATGGTCTTGTTGCTGATGCCTCCAGCTCTGGGGCTTTTTATTTGCCAGAATCCCAGAATTGGAGACTCTTCTGCTGGACACAGAGCTGTGCAAAGATTCCCCCTATCACGAGCTCAGTTTCATCTCCAATTTGATTCATGCATGCGCAGCACATGAGCCCCTGCTTGCCAGCACTCTCATTGCCCCTGCAAGCTCCTCTTTTTGCTTTTTCTCCCCGAGTCGAAATGGCAAAAGGGAAATACACACAAATCTGCACGTGTCACTAAGCATGCGAGTGACACAAACACCAAATTACTGGCTATTTTTCACAGCACAATCTCCCGCTTCCTAAATGATGGGCAAAGACCCTCTTACGGCACTCGATAAAGCAGAAAGGAGGGTGAATGTGACGGCGGCGGCGAGCTGGGGCGCTCAGTGCAGCGCGCGGGCAGCAGAGGTCCTCCAGAGCCAGCTGTTCGCACAGAGCGAGCAGCAGCCGCACAGCAAATCCCTTCCAGGAGTCATTTTCCGAAACAATTTTCCCTCCAGGATTTTGTCCTATGGTTAAACAAAATGGTCATCTTGTTTTCCTTTCATTTTTTTTTTTAATTTTTGTGAAATATTATCTGTTATTATTTCTTTTGCAATATTGCAGTAATATTTTAGGGAAATCCTGGGAAGGTTTAAGCGCTTCGCGCTCAACTCGTTTGAAGAAACATACGGCAATATTTCAGCAAAACAGTTCCTGGGCCCCCTTTGGTATTAAATAGCAGTGTCTAGAGACGTATTTTTTTACTATTAGAAGCCATAATTTTGCCATTATTGAAATGTGATGGTAAAATGTGACTGGGCTACCCACAAATTATCAGTTCATGTTCTATTAAGACTAACTAATTCGGACTTCACTGCAGATATACTGCTCCGCATTATTTGAATGTGTTCAGAAATAGGAAGTTAGTAGAGCTTATTGAATTTAAAATTTGTATAGCTGACTGAATTTATGGACTTGGGCAAAACTAATGTAGTTATGCACTTATGCACTTACCTATATTGCTTCTATTCATAGATTTGGAGAAATATGTTATTCCATACAAGAGCAAGGACATGAAATGCTAAATAGTAGGTTTTTTTCACCTCTACCTATTCTATTTTCTGAGCACCTTCACCAGTCCTGTCTGCCTGAGATCCCTTCCAGCTCCAGCAGCAGTTGCGGGTGCCTCTGTTTATTGCTCTTAACTTCCGAATAACTGGAACAACCAAGTTTAGAATGGAAAGCAAGGATATAAATTAACTGCAATTTACATTATTTTCCATGCTTAATGCATTTTAATGACAGGAAGCTCCCAGATTTTGGCTTCATTCTTAAGTATACTGGAGAATTGTGGGGTTATTTTGTGTTATAGTAGTTGCTAATTTTGTGTCTCCACTCAGAACTATTTGCAAACTGTCATATTGCTTCCCTATGCTGCTCGAGTCCGGTTGGTTGGTGATTCACACATTTGCAGAAGGGGAAAGAAAATTGCATTTTGCTTCAAGTTAATTCACTACTGTCTTTAACCTGTCGTGTTTTCTGGAAAATCTCACGATAGTGCCTTTTTATAAAAGCTCTCCAAATGATGGATTAAGATCTGTCTTGGATTTTACATGGATTAAGTTTTAAATTAACATAAAAGAATAACAATGTGAATCAATTTGATCAAAGAAAAAGTGTCACTAATTATTTAAACAGGACACTTACTACAGAGGCTTAAAGGCAAAGCAGCGGATTTCCCTTGCATGTGGATCAAATCAGAAGTATCCCATAATTGACTCTTTACAAGACCTTGCTGCAGTGTAATGGACTAGATATTAAAGCCTTAAGTATTTAAAGCTAGTTTCCGTCTTTCTCTAAATGGGGGTCTACCACTAAGAGCTATTTTACAAGTCTGACACATTAGCTACATCACTGTGAAATACACTGGGTTTTGGCTTCTCTGGCCCGGAATTTCAAGAGCTTTCAATAGCTAAATGGTGTGAAATGGGTAGCATTGAACCTGTGAGAAGGAATGAGCATCCTCAAAATAAATTCCAGATGGGGATGTCTGGTGGAAAGGAACGGAGATAGGGGATGTTCATTTTTATAAGCATTTAATTCATTTTGTCTTTTCCACCTATTTTTAATTTTGTTGATGCCTCTTGCAAAAAAAAAGACAAACCCCAACAACTCTCTGATAACAATAGCTCTTACAGCACGTGAGACCTTTTCTGTCTACTGAAGATGTCATCTGCCTTTATTTCTGTTTAGAATTAGATCACATGAATGCCCTTGCAAAGAGAAGACTGGTTTGTACATGACAGACTATATTTTCTCATCTAGGGAACGCAGACTTTTTTTGTTTGTTTACTTTTGAGGTTAAAGCTATTCAAAAAATAAATAAAATTGCTGTCCTCCTGTTGTCCAGGAGGCCTGACTGGCCTGATTTAAATTTTCAAAATATTCAAAGTGTTATTTCTAGGGCAGCTGTACTTAAAATGACAATCACCAATAAACCAGGAAAATGTGAGGTTTGGAGATCCTGCCATTAATGGACCCGCAGGGTTGAGTCTGTGCTTTTTGTTGGGTTTAATTTTTTAGTATTGTGAATGCAATGTGGTAGGGGCTGCATTAGATAAGGTTTCTGTCAATCTGAGCTCCTGTTTGTATTGATCTGTGCTTAAACTGCTGCTCTGCTTTGCTCTAGAGTCAGTGAATATCCAACATGCTCCTCCTCTTCCACTTATCTACCCTCCTAGCTAATCTCTCCAGCTTTTACCCCCCTTTTTAGCCAGCCCTGTCTATGCAATTACAGTTACATGGGCAGAAGAATGGTGTATGCTGTTCTCCATCAGCTTCTCTTTGTATGGAAATATTTAGTACATAAGTGTTCCTTTACTATCGTAGTTTGTGCTTTATATACCTGTAGGATAACGTTACTTGGCAAACAGAATAATTCCAAATTACTTCTTAGCCAATTTCTGTCTTCTATTGTCAGGTGAAAATCAAAACATCCTGGGCTCAACTGGGCTCCTGGTGGGGAAAACCAGAGCCTTGTGAATCATGAAATATTGTCCCGTAGGCACTATGTAAAACTCTAAACAAGATGAAAAATTTGGATATTTTACCTTTCATTTCTAACATGTGTGACACCAGACCAGACAATACCAACTGAATCATATATTTCACATTTCCTACAAGAAACCTTGAAAACATTAAAGTCACAAATTTTATTTCAGAATGAGACTGGACATTGATTATGATTATTCTGAAAGATGAAATATTTCAAACACTAGGATCAAAGCACGCTGCGTTCAAAGGAGAAATGCTTTCTAGAACTTAGTGAGAAATTTTGGCTTATGGATTTAACTGCTCCTTTCTGTGTAGGTGAAGAAAGAGAGCCAAGTTTTCAAGTATTTATTTTAACAATTATTCCTCGGGCCTGTCATCTTCTCCAAGCAAAGGACCTCCCATATTTTGGTTAAACCATGTGTTCGTCGTGGGAATGTTGGGGTTTCTTCACTCAGCTGCAGGCAGGCTTTGAGCAGCTAATAACAAGTAGCTTAAAAACCTCATTTTTTATATTTGGCAGGTTGACACCGTCTGTCCAACAAGGCTACAGCTCGAGTTATAATATTTTCAGCTATATTTGCAGCAAGCGCTGGTTTCGCAGGAGGATTTTGAGTTTTGTGCAGTCCGACCGCACACACGATCAAATGAGCCCGGCTGACCACATCCTCTCCGGGCCTGGCAGGAGGGCCAGGCCCATCTTTTTATAGTCTAGACAGGCTCTAAGAAACACATTTATCTTTGTCCGAGGGATTCTAGGATTTCGGCTGCTCCGTCGAGATCAGCTACGTGCAGCGGGTTCCCTGATGCCGGTTGAGTCCTCTTCCTCCCTACAACCTGGAAAAGGTTTTGGAAGAACAACCGTGTTCTCCCAAAGGGCTCACACAGCCTTCTCCCTGGGACTGGTTTTGTGCTCAGCACTTGCATTCCTCATCCTTTTCCTGATGGTTTCAACAAGATTGGAGGTCCTACGGCACAAAGCTTTTCCAGGAACTTTCCAGCTTCCCACATCCAGCTCCAGTGATTGCACAAAGACTTTCTAACTCCTCTTGGACCTAGCAGCATGTTGTGTTCTAAGCAGTAGATGTTGTGTAGCTTTCTTTACTATCATGGTAAACATTGTCAAAGTAAAAATTATTCACTTAAATCATGCTAGAAGATATTGGGATTTTGAGCAACCAGAAGGAGAGAGTGTTACTTTCTACCTCTCCCAAAGAAAGCAAACCTAAGAAAACCCTTGACTTTTATTCCACCGTTAAAATCTTGCTTCTCTGTCATGATATTTCTGCCTGAAAAGCATCTCCCCTGCCAGCTTTGTTTTACACCAAAACAAATATTAAAAAAAAAAAAAAAAGGTTCCATTGATATGCTTACCCAGAAAAGCAGCAAAGTGCTAATAAAAGGAGGGAGGCTGGTCCAAAATAAGCACTGTGGCTGCTGGAGAGCGGGTTTGGGAGCAACAGGAGCTGCCCTCAGCCTCCTGCCTCTCCCTGGTTTCCAAGCACAGCTGGGGCAGATCTGGGCACGTACCCACAGCAGGGCTGCAGGCCAACAGCATCCAAACAGGGAGCTTAAACCAACAGGAGCCTTAATTTATACTTAAAAATCAACCTAAGCAACCAACGAGGAGCACATGAGACTAATCAAGAAAAGCCTGATGACAAAAAGAAAAATAAACTCTTCTGCTAAAGGTCCTTTCCCCAGAGATATTTTCCTCTGGCTTTTCGGGTCACATCAGGACTGGCTATATTACTGTTATCATTAATAATAATACATAATTGTTATTAATTACATTAATTGTTAATAATAATAATAATAACAACTTAATAAATTTTTCACCACCTAGCCCAAAAACTGATGTAAATATCACAGTATATGGTAGGAGACTGGCCAGTAGGTAGGAGGTAGGAGACTGGCCAGTAAAGTTATGCAAGGAAGGCAGGAGGAAAAGCCCTTGTCATTATGTTCAATGACAGAAGTTTGCCTGAACTTAACCTCTATTACCAGAATATGAGGAATGCAGCAGTCTCACTTGTCTCTCTTTTTTTCTATGTATGTGTGCATGCATAATTAGCTAAATAATTACTAAAATAATTAGCTTGAAAGGTATGTGAAGCAGAGAAGTAGATTTCGAAGGCACATAGGAGCACCACCATGCTTTGAACATTTTACTCCTGGTTCTGTGCTGGTTTCACTCATAAAGTCCTGGTTTCTCTACCAAAGAAAATCATTTTGCCCTCTTCTTTGACAACTTTAGTCCAAAGATCCATTTACCAAACCCAGATGCAGCTTTCCCAGGTCTCGCTTAAACTGTTGTGATTTGGCACAAGGAGAACTTGAGCCATGTTCTACTGCCTGAATGCTGAGTGACAAGAGAGAAAGCATTATTTACTGCTAATTAGTCATTAAAATAATTGTAGATTGTTATAATGATTACCATTTTTTTATGTAGTGGTACCTGTAATCCCCAATTAGGCGCTGAGGTCCTGTCATAGGAGGGTTTCTGTGGGACAGCAAATGCACGTCCCAGCAAGCCCTCAGCCAGGCTTAGGGCTGGAAGGACATGGTGAATAAACACACACATGTAAATCAGTTAGAGGGGAAGCAAAAATAGAAGGAAAAACGTGCAGCTTTCACAGGGACCACCGGTGTAGCCAGCGACCACAGCCATGATTTACAGCAACCCAAAATCCTAAATCTGCCCAGGCCGTGATTATCCGACGGTCGCTGGCGTTGCCCCATCTCCCCGGGCAGGACGGCCGCAGGACTCAGCTGCTCCTGGGCAAAAGGGGAGGTTTCCGACCCGTTTTGGGAGCTCCTGGCTGCCCTGGGCTTCTCCCAGACACTGTCCCACATCCTGAACGGGGGAGATTTTAGCTGAGATTAAATCCTAGGCCAAAATCCCAAATCCTAGACCCAAATCCTGAATCCTAGACCTACCTTAGATCTTGATCATGAACCTGCTCGTGCTCTGTTGGACAGAGAAGATGAGTTTGGAGCCCTGCTGATCCCTCCAACAAGGGATCCAAGTTGCCACCCTTGCCCACAGTGGCCCCTAAGCCAGGATGTACTCAGTTCTTATCTTTGCATCTTCAACTGTCTTTGCATTAAGACCTTAAGATTTGCATTCAACTGTCTTTGCATTTTCAACTGTCTTTGCAATAAGACTAAGCATCTCCTAAGTTTTGCCTACGAGTTGCAGCCTTTTAAACACTTCTAATTGTGTAATTACTGACGTGTCCAATCTTCCTGCTAAGGATTTTTTAGGATACTGATTTCCCATCAGATCTTGTTGTATTTGTGACTTGCATTCAACCTCGTGTTTTGTTCAATAGTGATTCAATCCTGTTCTAAACCAATATACAGCGTTTTGCTTTGATAGAAAGTTCTTAGGGAATCACGGGAGTTTTTCAAACGTGCGAGCGGCAGCCTCTTTGAAACAAAATAATACCATTTTTTATTATTATTTTTAGGTTCGATTTAATTTCCAAGCATTCTGTAAATGCCCTTAGAATCTATCAAACTGAGCTAATGTAAATTTATGAATAATATCCTCAAGATGCAAGTAAAATTTGCTTGTGCCTTTTAAATCTCTTAAAGGCTGCAGCCAGTTAGTGCGCCCCAGGCTCCACTCCCCTCAGCCCAGCGTCCCCTTCGGAGCATTAATTTAATTGTGTTAAATTTCCTGGGGGTGTTAATGGAAGATGTTGGAAGTGAGGGTATGAATCTTAGTTCATAGGCACAAATGTTTTATTTCGTGTCCAGATAGATTATTTATAAGTCATATGTTATTTGGTTTTCATTTCCTCTCTGTTTAAAGATATATAAAAACCAAAGCTCTCTGCATTGTTCCTTGCTGTTACAGTTAATCTGTGCATTAAGAGAAGGCTAGTGTGCTACTTGGAAAGTTTAATCCATCATCCTATGTTTATTTGTCATCTGTTTCAACTTCAGTCACATTCTTTACTCTCCAGCTTGTGTATGAAGTACCAAATATGTTTAAAAGATACGTATGCGTGTCTATGTATATGTGTGTCTGAAAACCTCCCTTCTGGTAATCCAGTATTCTGTGACTCCTTTCTCCTTCGGATTTCCCAAAGAACATGACTGCGAATCAAATGGTCTTTTGCCAAAGGTGTTTTGGGAAGCTGGGCTGGTAGGAAGGCTCTTCCAAGCCGCCAGCTACATTTGGAAGTCTCAGGTCTTAATCTCATCTTAAATATTTTAAATATCACCTTAGTCTCATCTTAAATATTTTTGATGAGAAATGCATCTGCCTTTTTGCACTCCTCCCTCCTGTTTTCACTTGATAATGTCTATATCTTTGTCTATATATATATTTGTGTGGTAAATAATTTGTTGATGGGGGCAACTGGAGGGTGTAGTTAGAGCATTTATGTACAAGTAAAACTGTCTCCCCCTGTATTTTTCAGCTTAGGAATTTGGCAATGGTGTTGAACATGGTGTTTGCTTGTGTGACGTTCCAAAATTCTTCATCATCACCAATGTTATCACATTCACAGCATGTCACTAATGGTTGTGCCTGTGTAAATGCATAGATTATCCTAGTATTACTTCTTTCTCTGGGCGTTCACAGGCTGATCCATAGCTCCAATATCAGCAGGGGATGGTTTCTGACTCTGAGTTTTGAACTGATCACAGTGCCCGCAGGCTCAGGGCAGCACTTCCCACCCAGAGTCACAGCGCAAGAAAGGTGCCCTCAAAAGGAATGATGTCAAGGGAAACTCCAGTTTCCCTTGAAATGGGAAAAAAAAAAAAAAATAAGAAGAGTCTTGACAAGCTCCAGAATATATCTGGGCTCATCTGCACCAAAATGATGCGGCTGGAGCAGCAGACGGAGGTGGAACCCAGCACCAACTGGACCTGTTGGCTCAGGACGACTGACACAAGTGAGCACCACAGCTGTCCGATACTTATTTGCCACAACCAATGCATTTCCGCCCTTAATATTAGAAGCGTGTCAGAATTTCCATTATAAACCACTTATTTTGTGCATTTATAGCTCTGCCGTAAACACACCTTGGGCTGAGCCCTGGCCTAGAGCTATTTGGCTTTTGCTAATGCAATATTAATTCAGAACATCCAGGTTGTTTTTAAACAGTAGTATCTGAACTTGTTGCTTCTTTTTCTTTTTCTTTTTTTCACCAATACCTTGTTTTTTGCAGGACCTGCAGAAGTCAAAGATGACAGATATCGATAAAGCGTGAACCTGCAGTGTCTGGAAGCCTCCTTGGGAGGACCGACACCTGCAGTGAGAAATTAAAATCTGGGGACATCTACAAACTTCTCCAGCTGGACCGGGAACCTGGACACAAACCTCCGGGATGGACATGCCCAGGTCAGCATCTTGCCAAGCAATTGGCCTGGAAAGGCTACCAGGAGACAGGAGAAAGCTGAAAAGTTGTGGCCGACCTGGCACTTCCTAGCACAGCTGAAGATATAAGCTAAAATATCTGTTCTGGAATGAAATCAAAGAATCGCAGCTGGTATTTGAAGTCCGTAGCTTAAGCAAAAGATTGTGAGTCAGAGACCTGAGGGAGAAGGTAAATCAGGAGGGAAAAAAAAGTGCTTGTAATTTGAAATTTAGATACTCACATGGGATATTGCAGGTCAGCTCAAAAAAAGAAGACAAAAAGCTCTGCTTCTGAAGGGAAAACATCCATGAGGAGCCCAGATGGTCTGTTCGAATCACAGCCCAGCTGAATGGCTGGAAAGATGGACCGAAATTGGGGCTCCTCGCAGCCAAGCCTGGTAACCGGAACGCTGTTTATAAGTGAATGATGAAAAGGGGTGATCCTAATCTGATCCCCGGCCTTACTGCACAATTAGGAAAAGTGATAATCTTGATTTGTAAAACAAGGACCATTGGCAGCTGTGGAAAATTAAAGGAAATCATTCAGTTTATGTATTAGACCTCTGAAAAACTGGCCATAAATGTTGCTCTGAGGCTGGCCAGGACACAGCCTCAGAAATGTCCAGGGAAAGATCTTCAATCAGCTCCGGAAACGTGAAGACATGAAGCGGAGAGTGCTGAGCTCCGGAGGAATGAGCATAAAGCTTGCAGCTTTGCTCTAGATTCGGTCAGTTTGCTTATTGAATGTATATTAGGATCTGTGAAATGACTGGAATAAAGTCCGCTTCCTCAAACTTAAATTATTAGGTGTATCGAGAGAGAATATATTGGTCTGAAGCAGAGACAGTGACTGCTGGGAAACACGATGCATCCAAAAGTGGGAAAATTGATTTTGAAACCTGGAGTTCTTGCTCTGCTCGCGAGCGAGAGCTGTGACTAGAATGATGGATAAGCTACGAAAGATTTGGATTTCATTATGGCTAATAGCAGAGTAATACATGCTGGAAATATTGTCTTACAAATTAAATATCCAGAAGTTTCCTTTAAATATGTGGCCCAGGTGAAACATAGTGGTTGTGGATAGCTGACTTGCAGCAGGGAGGCTTTCCAGCACGCTGCTCGCTGCCTTACCTTGGTGCCCAAGGAAGAGCAATGCAAATCTTAAGGACCGGGCGATCTTTGCAGCAGTCTTAGCTGCTGGGGTCTTTGTAGAAGGGGTTCATTTTCTCTGGCATTAAGACATTTAAATCCTGAGTTAGTATAAATATGCGGCAGCAGCATGATTTGAGCAGAAGTGATTAACTAGGAGCATCCCAGTGTCCTGGGCAGGCTCTGAGCAGCGAAAGAGCAAATGGAGGCGACCTGGACAGGCAGGTGAAGGGTTTTATTTATTTATTTTTATTTTACACAATTTCCTGCGCCTGCTACTGCTCCTTGAGACGGTTTATGTGTGGCTTTGCTAACACCATGAAGCCACCGTGGGGACTTGGTGAGACGGGAAGCATTTTGGTGACAAGCGTGGCATGATTTAATGTTTTTAGGGTTTCAGAGCTCTTGTAGCTGCAGTGCTTTGGGGCTCTCCACGTTTCCAACACCTTCTGGGCTGGACACGGATGCTGGAGCTTATGGTCCGGGGGCAGCCTTGACGGAAGGAATCAAAGGGCTGGAGAGGTGGTGGCGTATTGCAACAAAAAGTTTCTGTTCTCTGGAGAGGAATTAATATTCTGCTCAAAGAACATCTGACAGTGGTTAAATCTCGAGAACATTTTCACCGCCGTTTCTTTAGGAAAGGATATATGGCTTGGACAAATCATCAGCAGGCTGCGGGGACCCGGCGGGACACGCTGCCTCCCAGCTGGGAAAAGCTGGAATGTCGCCTGCCCCGTTATCTGGTTCCTGCATTAGGCAGATTGTGGCGGGGGGGTTATTAGTAAATAAACATAATTGAAGGAATGTCTCATTCTTTCTTTTTCTCCTATCAGAAATAAGCTGCAATACATTGCATATTATTAATTGCTTAACACTAAAGGAGGTGTATTGCCATTAACATTCTCCATCTCTAGTGCTGGAAGAAGCAAACAAAATCACTACCCTAGTAAAGAACTGCTACAATACTACATGCCTGAAATATGTACATATGCGTATTATAAAAGTGTGTATATCATATATATGCATCCTGGATGCAGATCCCGGATCTGTCTGCGAGCTAAGTAACAGGTTGCTAATTTTCTTGCTGTGCTAAAATGCTGGGAAACCCTGAATGTGTTTGCTATGGCAAGCGGTCTGTCAGCTCTAAAACCACCATATCCAGCCTGTGTTTTCCACATTGCATCCTGCTCTTTTACACCTGACCCATCCCAGTGCTGGCATCTTCCTGCTCTATCCATCAGCAGACCTGATGTCCCGATGACAGGCGTAGGGGCAGGACCAGGGTGATCAGAACTTGCTCCGAGTGCAGGTGCCAGAGTGGTTGGGCAGGAATAATCTGGTTATTAGGCCTGGCATAACCAGGCAATGAGGAATAATCTGATTTTAAGAGCGATCTGCTGTTTTGCAGCAGTTGCAAGTTCTCTTTATGCAGTAGGTGGGATCCAACACGGGAAAAATCAGGTGTGCAAAGATTTTTATCACTTGCTAAAACCCCTGGGGAATAAGCCTGCATTTAACCCAGCAGTGCTGCCAGCGTTATCCAGTAGCACTTAATTGTGTGCAGCGTAGGAGTTAACATTTCGCAAAGCACTTTCTTTTTTCATCGGCTGTTGATATATGTTTTGTGTGCAGGGCAAGCGCCAGGTATGTTTTTAAAAGCCTGGGTGGGAATGACAGCATTGGGAAGCTAATTCTGGGCAGGGGAAGCCCTGCAGCATCGGTAACGTCGACAAACTCTTATCTGCAGCCGGCACTCGGGGCTCCCTGAAGCACCAGCCCCAGCTGCTCTGCCTGGGGTTACGGGGTGAGCAGAAATCTCCAGTGAGAATCAAGGAATTCAAGGAATTTTTGATTTAAAATCGGTCCTGGTGACTTGATGGCACTTGACCAGCTGGCCTGACTTGTCCTCCAGGTCCATTTTTGTCCCGTTTTCACTGTTCTCGTGCCATCATCTCACCCCTGTGCCCCCCCTACTCCAGCATGGCACTGATGGGCCCATCCAAGCCCTTGGAGCTGCCCCTGGGCCGGACACAGGACATGATTCCTCCTGGATCCTCCAACATCCATTAATCCCCGCAGGGCTGGGAATTCAGCTCCAAGCGGCCCGTTCCAGCCAAGAGCTGAGCTCCCTCCATCCAAAACATCTCACAGAATGAGGCCAAAGACCGTGCGTGGGGAAGAGGTGTGAGGAGAGCTTTATTAGTATGGCACATATTTAACCCATAGGAAAACCCACAAATTTTACTCGTTTTAAGTGTATTTCACACTTTTTGACTATTTGAAATAACCGCATTTGTAAAAACTCCTTTTAATGAATAGAGCTCTTTATGTACAAAGGCAAACCTCTTTTTCTTCCCCCCTAAGTACAGTACATTTAAAATGCTCTTTCTTTTGTAGGTCTGGCTGCTTCCACCGTCTGTTCATTACTGCTCGCTGCTACGGAGCCCACAGGAGCCGAAAAGAGGCCCTTTAGATTATACCTTATCTTAAAACGTTCTGCTGATCCCCACCACATACTCACCAGGATAATGAGACAGATAAGTGAAGGATGTGATTATTTAATCCATAATTTAATTTAATTTAAGCTATTCTTTGGTGGAGAGACAGCGTGATCTGTGCAAGTTGGTGATGGGATTGTGCTCCTCGGTCTCAGTCCCGAACTGTAGAGCCATTGGCTTCAGCAAAGCAATATTTTAAAAAATATTTCACCACCATTCTTGTCAGAATGCAGGTAAATGCGTCTCTTCAAAATCTATCTTCCCTGTAGCATTTGAATGTTTATTTGTCTTACCTGCACTTCAAAGCCACTTGATAAAAGAAGAAAAACTCTCACCAATTCCATGTTATTTCAAGGCGGTTTCGAATTAGTTCATTTTCTGCCCCTTGTGCATTCAGAGCCCCCTGCACTGTAATGTCTGGGCTGAAAACAAGCTGGAGGAATGTTCAAATATTTTGTATTGCTGGGATTTCAACTGAATTAAAGACAAGCAGAAATGAAAACATTCACATTTGTTTATGTAATTTTAAAAAAATCATATAAATTTGGGCCCAAGCTAGCTCAGCGTATCCCCTTAATGAACACAAACCTTCACGTCTTTTTGCAAGCACACTATAAATGGAGAGGCATATATGTCATATCTACCGTATCAATGTCATTTTAGAGTATGTAAAAATTGAAAAAAAAGAGCCACTTTATTTGTCTTAGGAAATATCGAAAACTTTTATAGGGAATTTGGAAAATATTTCTGGCTAGCATGAAAGGTAAAATTCTGCAGCACAAAGTACAGACATGGGCACAGAGACTGAACAGACGGGCTGCTGTAAAACAACCATTTAATAAGGCATTAAAATGCCATCGACTTGGACACATAAAAAAAAAAAAGCTATGAAAACAAATGCCTTTCAAATAATTAGGATCTTATGCTTGAGACCAGTGTTGATCTCTATGCAGAGATTTTCCTGCTGAAATCAGACCAGGCTAAGTCTGATCGTCTAAGGAAGGAATTAGCAGCGTATAAATCGGCTGCTGCTTGAGATCTTGCTGTTTCTGCCATACTTTACCATTCATCTAAACCATCGCTTCAGCCTCTATCTGCTCCTTTCTGCTTCCTAAAGGAGTCTGAAATACACTTGATTTAGTAAGTTGGAATAATTTTTTAATTGAACCCCAGATTTTTATCATGAGCGTGTGAAATGCTGAATTCCGAGGCTTTGCCCGCACTATATGAGGGAATCTGAGCCAGACTAGCTCAACGCAGCCAGAAATAGCAACAAAACCCATTTCTGTTCTCAAAAATGTACTTTTTGTAATGTACTTACATTGATTTTTAGGGTTTAACAGTAGTGTGCAGTGACGGCTGGTGTGTAAAATCCTTCAAATTATTGCATAGATTTGCCCTTGAATATCAAAAAAAAAGATCTCTGAGAACAATTTCTATCACCTACACTGTTTACAAATACAAAAATAATTACTATAATGGCCCATTCCTGTTTGTGCAGTTACACCTGGGTCACTGTCATCAAGATATTCCTCATTTGCACCATTCAGGAAAGCTCCACTATTAAATAAGAACATATTTGGGAGGCTCCGCATCTGCGCTGCTCTAATTAACTCCGTAGCGGATAAACCAGTAAGCCAGTAAATAAATTCAACTTTACATCGTACCTATAATGGAGGAATATTTTGGTTTTTTGAGCGTGGTATGGCGTTTTTCTCCCCCTAAAAAATGTTGATGTTATTTTAATAAGCTGTAGGTTACAAAACAAGGTAACATGCGCATTATCTATGAGCTGAACACAAGATTCTCTGTGTTCAGCAGGATTTTAATAGGGTTTTGGTACAAAAGTTGTGATAAATGAACATTGCTCTTATGCAATAAAGCCCTACTTTGCTCTTTGTTTCATTTGTTAGCATCAATAATTAGAAGCAGTTAATGGATGTCCTCGCTGTATTTGTGCATTATGTCTTATTTTGGGGCAGGTAGACTGCTCTTTCTGGGGACATCTGACTCTCCAACCAGCATTTTCAGGTTAGATTTGGTGTTTTTAGCACATAAAAGTGCGTCACGTGGTGGGAGTCCCGTGTCTAGCGCTTGCGACCAGTCAAAACAGGAGATCTTTCTCCTGCTCGTCCATTAATTGGGCTCTATACAGCTTTTCCGGCTGCTTTCTGCTGGTTTTCGAGGTGTGAAACCCTGCACTGCAGAGGGATTTTATAGATTGCAACCGTAACTTCTGCATAAGATCCTAAATGAATCAATAACCGCTCGGCTTATAAAACCAGGGGCAGAATTTGGGGGGTTTCCAGGTCATTTTCCAGGCCGGGCATCCCAATTAGCAGCCCCGCTATCTCGCAGCGGCACCAAGAGGGCTTTTTTTATCCTTTTTTTTTTTTTTTTCTTAAAGTCGGTCGTAAATGATTAGTCCAAAAGAGTAGCATAAAACTTCGAACGAGTCCCCTGCAGGAGCCGGCTGGAGGAAATTAAAGGATCAGGGGCCGGAGGGAAGCACTGAGGCAGGATTGTTCCAGCGCGGGCACGCAGGAAATTGGCTGCAGAGAGAGGCGAGGACGCGGCGTGGGGACGAGGACGGTGACGTCGGGGATGCCTCTAAATCACCGCTCGCCATCGCATCGCTTTTCTGTGTGTATTACCAAAAAAAAAAAGAAAAAGAAAAAGGCCTCTTGCCCCTGCGAATTAATGAGGAGCTCAGCCCAAGCGCGGGCTATAAATCTAATGGAGCTTGATATAATGAAGACTCATTTTCCCCCAAAATAATAATGGTTGGAGGGTTTTTTTTTTGCAAAAAGGGGGGAGAATGGGCTTGTGCAAAACTGAGCTTGGTTTAATTAGTGTCTTAATTTCACTCTTGATGAGTCTGGTGGCTGGTTTCAGGCTGTTGCTGGTCCACACGTGGCTGTTCGTGTGCTGGTGCCTTATGGCCAGGCAAGGCCCGTGCTCTTTAATGCCGTAAGTAGGTTCACACTGCAGCAATTTGGGTTTTCTGGGCTCAGGATGGAGCTTTCTAACAGTGCAGGAAAGAGGCACGAGAAGAGAAACACCATAAATCTCCATATGGGCCAAGAGGCGCAAGGAGCCAGTGTGCACGGAGCGAAAAGCAGGAGAAGGGCAAGAAAAAGCAGGAATGTGCTGGGAATGAGGCACTAGAGCAGTGCAAAACGCACTCCGGAAGGGAGACACTGCAAGGCCCTAATGCAAATGAGGAAATTAGAGCAAAAAGGAGCAATATTCCACGACTCCGACGTGCAAAGGAACCGCGGTTATTGGTGCCCGCAGGCAAAGGCCTCGGGTAATTAAGCTGTGCTGGCGAGCGCAGAGCCCGGGTAAGAGCCTGTTAAACGCAGTGTCTTTCGCTGGTGTAATTAAACACCGTGGGCTACTCTGCATATGAAGTCTTAAACACGTCGGGCCTTTATCATGGGATTTTACTGGCCAGGCATGTGTGTTCTTATGGTGCAAAGTATTGACTGCTATAAAAAAAGGAACCCAAACATTTCTTTTTATTACTCGTCTTGCTGTATTTTTTATACGTATTGAGCCAAATTCATCCTTTGTGTGGCTCAGCTGAAGCCAGCAAGGAGAGATTTGGCCCCCGACTATATGGGAAAGGTGGTGACGATTAAAATATATTGTTTAATAACAGCAGCTCTGGTGGGAAGTGGCTCGGTGTCTCTGGAATCAAACAGCCCGGCAGCACCTTGCCAGGGCGGAGCGGGGCCGGAGTCTTCTGGAGGGCAACGCAAAAGCCCTCCGGCTTTTATGATGATGATTAAATATCACAAAGCCTTTGGACGGCACTAATTTAGTAATATCTCCCGAAACCTAAGTTCGAACGGAGTGTTTTAGCCGTTTTTAAATAGTTTTAAGTAGTTCCTGCCTGCTGGTATACGTGGCCATCAAGGGCTGCGCGGCTGGCGGCTCTTAGGAGTCAGTAAAAGAACTCTTTATTTCATTTATATCTCAGTGATTTTCAGGAATACCGGCGGAAGGAACATGCCCCGTTAAATGCAATATGCGGGCAGCCAATACGAGCTATAACGTTGTGCCCGCTTGGGCAGCACGAGACACGCAGGGCGCTTGCAGAGCCAAGTAGGTCGCCCATGCAAGCTTAGAGCACGCAGGCTCTGCTTGGTACAGTGGTTCTTGTGCCACTTTCTGCAAGTTATAGCTGTTTTTACAAGCCCGAGCCCTTAGCGCTCTCTCCTGCCTTTTCTCCCTCTTTCTGGTATTTGGTTAATGGCTGCTCCTAGCCAGGAAACGTATCCCTCCTTCCAGCGGGTGCTGCAGGAAAAGCGGCTCCGCGCTGCCGCACTCCTAGGATCTGCTCCCAGGCTTCGCCGGGCCACCCCCGTGCCAAGAAGGGGGAGAGAAAACAAAGAGGAAAAAGAGAAGGAAAAAGAAGAGGAAAAAGTTTCACCCCAGGGACCTCCTGCTCCTCCTGGTCGCTCCCACCCTGGTGGCATCTGCTCCGTTTGGCTTACGGACCCACTGGAGAAGGTACCTGTCCCATGAGGATGGAGGCTTTGAGCTCACAAGCCCCCCAGGCCACTCGTTTCATCTCACATTAATGCTCCTCCAAGAGGACTGTGCAGAAATGGGGGGGAAGGAAGAAAACATAGAAAAAAAACAACAAAAAAAGCCCATCTTCCTGCTGCAGACTGCTGATTCTGAATGTCTTTTATAGCAATCTGGCCTTTGGCGTTGACTCCAGATATACTATTTTATTAAAAGAGCACATGATGTGTTGAACCGGTATCACTGAGCAGGAGCTGGCAGACACCCCAAAAACACACACTATGGAAAAGCGATCCCGGAGCCGCCGCCGCGGGAAGACGCCCGAGCTGCCGTGGGAGCCGCAAGAAGGACCAGGGTCTTTCCAAGGAACCGAGTGCCAAGTGAGGGGCTGTTGTTACATTAACCTTGCAGGAAAGGGCTATCGAGTATATGGGGAAAGAGCAAATGCTGCTCTCCTGGAATAGGTAGGAATTTTGCTGTTAGTGTCGATGTGATCAGGATTGGCCCCATTTAAAACTGAAATGTAATGGAAGAAGTGGAGCCCAACCTCAAGCCTGACCCATAGCAGCAGAGCAGTGGATGCCGCTCCAAGGCTCAGCTCAGTGACACCGCTCGGAGCCTCCGCGTGTGGATAACGTCCCTGCAGAACCTCAGAGACCCCCTTTCCCCCGTGTGTCCCACAGACCCGGCCCTTCTCGCTGAGACTGCCCAGAAATCCCAGTGGAAGCGTTTGCTGCGTCGAACCCGTCTCCTGCCCTTCATAATGATAGATGGTGGGAGGGAAAGGGCGAGGGGGGAACCAGCTCGGCTTTGAACTGAGGCCTTTTTAAGAGGATGAGAGGGAAGAATGCGGCTTCATTTAAAACAGAAATTTTCTAATATATCTAAAATCTTTGGCGTTTTTCTCCCCTCGGTAACCTTTGGTTTGCTGCTGCATAAGTCTTTAACAAATCCCTTCTCGAAGGCGAGTAGCCAGGTAAGACATTGTGGCTACCTCTATTTTTTAATATTAAATTGTCCGGAGTAGCCATGCCTTTGCTTTGGGGGCAGTATCCACCTCACACTGATTATTTTATATTGCTACCGATGCCCAGCAGAGGATGCAGCCGTCCCTGCCAGCGGTGGCCAGGGGTTGGCACCTACATTTGGCCCAGTCGACTGCCATCCTCCCAATCGGGTGCTGCAAGTTGTCCAGTTTTCTCACTCAGAACTGTTAAAAGCTGTTTTTCTCTACCTAGACCCTGTGTATTTCTCCTTTATTTAGAAAAAAACCTAAATTTAGAAAAAAAAATAGAGAAAATTTATAAATGAGTATATGTGTATATACATACACTATACATATACTCATACACTATAAATAAAAGTATTTTTTGTGGAGGAGGAGCCTTTCGACCTGTTCTAGCTATTCGTTCCAGGGAATTTGATTTTACTTTTGTTTGCAGATTTCTAATGAATGGAGGAGGTCAGTTCTATCAGAAGCCTTGGGGCACTTCTGGGAGCCTTGCAGGACTTCAGAGCAGTAGTTTGGGAGCCCTGGCAAGAAGATGTGCATATCCCAAGGCAGATTTTTTTTTTTAAAACATATTTCTGGATCTACATAAGGGTCTCAAGGTCAACAATTTGGATTCAGAGGCCTCACTTGTTTTAGACACTTTCACCTCTTGGCAAATCGAGGTCCTTCAAGCCTCCTTCTCACCTTGTTTTCACAGCTGGCCAGACCTTTGCGATTTAAAAACCACAAGGCAAAATTAAAATACTGGATTCACGCATTGTTTGAAAACTCAGCCTCAAAGATAACCAGAGGAGAGGTGTGTTTTCTGACAGCAACTGGACTAAAGCTCTTCATGATCGGAGCACGTGCCCTCGCAGCCTGCTTGGCTGCTGCAGCCTTCAAGCACAGAGCTCTGATCCAATTAACTTCCCTAACAGTTACCCAAATAGCTTCTCAACTGGGTTGGGTAGCCCCTGCCAAGTTTAAGTTTAAATTTCAGCTCAGTTTCAAGCCAACACAGGCTGGTGTGTAGTCCCCATGGCTGGGAGATCCTACCATGAACCAGCCATCCAAGCGCCAGTGGCTACGTGGACGTTTTTATAGATGAAACCTGAGGGGCAGCTTCTCACATGACAGCGTTTTCCCATTAAAATATAGTTCATGTTGGACAGGGCTTTCTGCTTTTGTTGTACTGCTCCCAACATTTCCTTCTCTTTTATTTTTAATATCAATCCTGTACCTTGTGGAAAGGAAATGGCTTCAAAGTCTTGCTCTCGCCACCAGCGAGTCGTGGAGTTCCCCATAGATCCTCCAACTACCAAAGCAATGAAAATCCTCAGCCCACATCTTGTCATCGAGCTGCCTCTTGTCTCAGGAAAATGACCAGCCTGACCTTAAATTAAAACATCCTCCTTCTTTCTTGCTCTTCAAACCCTACTGCGGAGACTCCATTGGCTAAGGAAGAGATGAATTTTTTCCTCCTGCTGGAATTTTTCACTATAACCATCCTCGGGGGACTTCTCATCTTCAAAAGAAACATTCTTTCTATACAAGCTGCAAAAAGAATTATTTAATGACATCATAAATTAACAGAGGAGCACAATTTTTCCAAAATGTGGAGAGAGAAAAAAAAAATAATAAAACAGTGTTTGCCAAAAACACCCCCAGCTCGGCCAGACTTAGGCCTCTCTTGAGTCTCCGAGCTGCCAATGATACCAAATTGAATCGCGGGGCTTTTGGCATGGCTTAAATTTAGCTTGTTTAAATTTTGGCAAATATTCCTATTACTCACATACTCGGCAAACTGATACAAATATTTGTTCTATTTAGAGTGAGGTCCAAACTCCATGTTGGCATAAGTGCTGTTGGACTCGGTGGAACTAGCCTCGCTTGCGCCAGCATTAAATTTGGACCGTTACCTTAAAGAAAAACAGAATATATATTTATATTAAAAAAAAAATCCCCTGGCCTGTTAGGCCCAGATTAGAATGCATCAATGGAAAACAGACCTCATATGTATTCAGGTTTTCCTTGCTTGCTAATTTTTGCCTTAATGCGATTTGTAATGGGCCTTGGTTTTCTGCGCTTGGGTTGCCGTTGCCCGCTAGGCTCTAACAAGCGCCCTAGTCAGAGCGAGGACTGAAAAAGCCTTCATAGCCGCGAAGGTCTTTGCATTCTTGAGGAGTAAGAGCTGTTTAAACTGTAGTAAATCAAACCGGGAAGCAGCGAGCATATTTGGGCTAATTTACGGCTTCTACAGGTTGTTAGGTCTTCTAATGATGGCCACGGCTTGCTCATGCCGGCTGGGAACACAAATAGACCATTAACTTCCTGCCCGCAGAAGGGGAGAGTCCGCGGTCCTGCGGGATGCGCGGATGCTGCCGCGTTCGGCATCCGCGACGCCCCGCGGCCAGGCAGGAGCTGCCCCTTCGGCATCGCCCGTCGCGGTGCTGCAGAGCCGGAGCCGGAGCGGGAGTCTCCAAGCGGAGCCACCATGGCCAAACCCATCCGTGCAATGAAAAGAAATTAAAAAATAATAATAATCCTTTTACTCCCTCAACGAGCAGGACCACGATGTGCTGCCAGGGCACGACAGCGATGGATCCGTGCTCGGCCTGGGAGCGCTTTGCGAGCCAAGCGCTGCCCAAATGCTTTCCTAAACGCCAAGCAGAAGGCGGCTCCGGCTCCCTTCACTGCAGCCCTTCAGAAATCGGAAATCTGTCCTGAGCTACGGCGCTCGATCCCGCTGCGAGTGGAAAAAGCTCATCAGCAGGGAGTGAGTCATCCCAGTTAACCCAAATGTCTGCCATGAACTTCCCCTCTCTCGCCGTTGACTATAAAAGGAGCCTGGATGACCGGATTACCGGAGAGCCAAATTATGGACATTTATGTGCTAACTCAGCCTCCTACGGTTGCGTTCTGGACGGACAGATGCCCTGTGCCGTTGTGAAAACCCAACACTAAGAGTGCGTCCCTTGCTGTGCAATTATCCGGAGCGCGGCTACTACTATTCTTCTAATTATATTTGTAAAATAAGCAAAAAGATGCAGGTCAGCCTGTCCTTTGGACTCGTAAATCTGAGGATGAAGCGGCTGCACTTATAGCGCTGGGTCGATGTCTTTATGAGCAATGACTTGAGCGTTGCACGGTCGGGTCCGCAGCACCCTTGGGTCTCCCTGCCGGCCGCAGGACCCTCCAATTCCTCGATATTTCTCATCCCTGTGACCAAGGTCCCTGCACATGAGGACGGCAGCAGCACCTCGGTGTCCTTGTCCGCTTTGCTTAGCCCAGCTGCGCTCTTTGCAGTCGGATCAACTCCTGCACCAACTAAAAAAAAACAGCTAACACCCCAAAAATGCAAAAAAAAAACCACCCAAACCAAGCAAATAAACCAAAAAATCCCTTAGCCTTGCAGCAGGCAGCTAGAATTTGCCCACATAGCGACGCTCTGGTGAAATGGGCAAGTGTGAGCGAGGGATCGGTGCCAGGAGGGGAGAGAAGCCAGAAACACCCAAGGATTCCCCAGGGAACAGTTTTCCACTGATTATTGAAATGCACCCAGAGACGGTTTATGGCAGTAAAATGACTTTATGTTCTGATATGTAAAATAAAATGTCCATGCTATGTAACAAACATTTAAAAAAAATCCGCACCACCTGTATCTAATGTGGTCTCTAATAAAGATTTATCTGTAGCATATACGATTTTTATCTAACCAATTCTTAGTTTTTACATCAAAGGTGTGTAATAAAAAAATCTTAAATAGATGTCTTTCCAAAAAAAAAAAACCTTGCAACATTCATTTTTATTAAGTATTTCACTTGTAAAAAGCAAAGCTGAACGGGACACGTGGCCTGCATTTGTGATATATATATATATACTTTTATATATATATATAATATATATATGTATATAAATAGCTATTCAGCATGCAAAAAAATGGTAGTGATTTTCCAAGATCTGGTTACAAGACCCGCGCGGGTGCATTGGATGGTCCCTTCGGAAACCCATCAGGAAGGGCCATTCCAAGGGAATTCCATGGAAACCATCGGCACGGTGCACACACCGGCTATGGATTTTTACCTGCTCTACTTGGATGCTGTAAAGTCCGACAGGGAGCGGGAACTCTCGGCCCTCCCTTGGTTAAGAAAATCTTTCTTTATTGCTAAAGACAGTTCCCTCCGATTTAGCTGCAAAAAGACGAAGAAAAATACCCAAACTCATAGCGCAAAGCGGCGCACGGCGGCCGGGCGTGAAAGAAATGGGCGACCTGCTGATACAGAAAGTATTAGCGACTTTTAAGCTTAAACTTCATAAATATATTGCAAAAAAAGACAACAAAAAAGCAAGTGTGGTTCGATCCATGGAGGCGCCGGCGCTGTCCGGGGCGCTGGCATGGGCCTGTCGAGCACCCGTTTTGGGGGGAGAAGAGGCGTTTTTGGGCACTGCTGGGCAGGGGTCGGTGCTGCCGTGTCCATCCGGAGCGAGGCCGCTGTGGAGACGCCACTTTCCCCTTTGCTTTTCTTTTCCTTTTGCAAAACCCTCCAACTTTTTGACGGCTTCTCCGACTCGGCGAACACGCCGCAAAAGCGAACTTGCTTTTTCCAATTCTTACCGTTTCTTTCTTTTTCCCCCCCCCCCCCAGATCGCCCGAAATTCGCTCGCCGCCGCTTCTGAGAGGAGCAGTCGCTTCTCCGCAGCAGTGGAGCGGGGACCCTCGATCCGCCGGGAAGCCCCGGGATTTCCTTTCGGGACGGGGTGTCCCCCGCTGCTTCTCCTCCCTCCCGCCGCGGTGCCGCGCAGCGTCCGCCCGTCTCGGCCGAGCGCAAGGTACGGAGGAGAGGGGGGCGCGCGGCGGCGGCCGCCGTCACCCGTCGGGCCAGGCGTCGGCGGCG
>JAWLRI010000674.1:1469026-1488356 GCA_034781795.1 Crypturellus tataupa
TCGTCCACCACGGCGGCCACGTCGGCGCCGGCGCCCGAGTACATGCAGGCCTCGCGCGGCGCCACCTCGCCGCAATAGGACGGGCTCAGCATGGGCTGGTCGTAGGGGGGAGGCGAGCGGAAATAGTGGTCGTCGCCCACCGAGGACGAGGCCTCCAGGTAGGAGCGCTTGCAGGGCAGCTCCAGGTGACGGGCGCTCTCTGCGGGGCGAGAAGCAAGGAAGACGACGGCCCCCCCCCGTCACCCGGCGGATTCCCAAAAATGCTCCGCGCTGGGTGGCAGAAAGGGGCTGAAATGCGTTTTATTGCAGTTCCCACCTCCACGGTTACCCCATGCATTCCTTGATTAACGCAAGAGTCTGGACGTGCCCTCCCTAAGGCAAGATGCCATGAGGGGAAACGCGTCCTCCTCATTGCTCTTCCCGCCCGCAGCGCCGGCGCCATCAACCCGCCCGGTGCATGGGCAGACCCAGCGCCAACCGCGACAAACCGGAGCCGTCGGGGACAAACGGGAGCCCCGCGCGCGCCCCCCGTTTACCTCTTCTCTTGAGGCAGTGGTAGAAGAGCCCCGAGTCGCGCTGCGCGCCGAAGGAGTTGAGCGGCAGCTCCTGCGCCTCGGCGAACTGCACGTGCGCGCCGTTCTCGTACTGGAAGTGCTGCAGCGCCTGGTGGCCGCCGTGCAGCGGGCTCACGTCCGCCTTGGCGCCCAGCTGCCCGTGCGACGACACCAGCCGCTGCCTCATGATGCTCTTGGAGATCACCGGGTACTCCTTGCTGGAGGAGGGGAGGGAAAGGGGGGTTATCGCCCAGCAGGACAAGCCGGAGCATCAACCTGCCTTCCCGTGGGTGTCCCCTTGCCCATGCAGCGAGGATGGTTCCCAGGAGGGTTTTCAGAGCATTAAATATCTCGCCACCCAAAGCCACCCATGGCACAGCAGCGTCGCTACCTTTGCAGCCGAGCCACGCGCAGGTCGCTGTCGTCGCTGCCCCGGAATCCCTTAGCGAAGGGGTTGTTCTCGATCTTGAGCTGGGTTATCTTGGAGAGAAGGAAAATGAGCGTTGAAATGCGCTTGAAAACGACCTTGGCAAACGCTGCGGCAGTCGGGTCTGCAGAGCGGGTCGGAGCCCGGAGGTACCTTCATGCCCCCGGGAAAGGCAGAGCAACCAGCTGGGAAGTTTGGGGTAGACCCAGCAGAGTTGGCTTTGAAAGCCGACAAAATTGTCCATCATAAGGAGGGCAGGAATTCCAGGAGTTGGGACCCCCTCTCTAAGGCTGGGATTCGCTTGGGCAAAGCAAATGTAGCTTCTTTGCAGGTGTCTTTGCTGAGAATTAGGGATTTTTGGTGCATTTCCTCTAAACCTGCCTGCTCCAGGCGGGTGCGCACGGTGCCCCGTGTCCTCGGCCGCTAGCGCCCGCCAGGAGCGTCTGTGTCGATGGCCTTGGAAGTAGGGAGTTTATGAAGCACTTTGGGCACCTTGGGGATGAAAGGCACCATTGAGGCACCCGGCAGTTTAAGCAGGTATTAAATAAGCTCCCTCGTGCTTTTTCGGTTAACCATGTTTGGGCAACTGGTCATTTTACACCGACAGCTACAGCTTTCCAAACGGGATTCGCCTGCGTGCCCGAATAGGGGACTTCTTTCGCTTGCCGTCCCGCGGCGCACACAACCCCGCTGAGTCTTTTAACTGGCTCGGTAATTGCAAAACTTTGCAAGGCCTCTGTGTTCGGCCCTTGCACCAAGGGCGTCCTGCTTGGGAGGGAAAGGGCTGGCCAGGTTCCTGGGCAGGAAGGATTTCACGGAGGTGCTTGTTCCTGTTGTTATTTCCCTAGGAAGGTGCAAGGAGAGGGACGACACGGTAACGTGTGGCAGATGCACGTGGTGCTGCGACAGCCCTGTGGAAATGCTACTTCCCTCTGCGCTTTTACTGAGGAATCGTCATGCATTTGGAAAAAAAATCGCAGTTAAGTATAATGGTTAAGTGTAATGCAACGTCATGGGCAGCCTTGGCAGCATCTCAGGGCCTGGGAGACTGGGATGGGAACTCGTTTCTCGGAGGAAAGAGGCTGTTTCTGCTGCTCAACAGCCCCAACAAAACCCAGCGCTCACAATTGCACATCCTAAATGCCCCCGGGGATGGCAAAATGCCCTGGAGCCCCCTCCTACCTTGTGGTTCTGGTAGGAGGTCACGGAGATGAAGGAGGTCTCCGGGAAGACGTGGGTGCAGAAGGCCGTGTTCTTCGAGCCGAACGCGTTGTTCTCGTCCGCCTTCACGATGTGCAGCCGCGGCTGGTATTTGTGCATGGAGTTCAGGATGATCTGCAAGACAATGATGCTAAGAATGAGGAAGACGATAAAATAGTAGTTATAATAAAATAAAAGGCGGAGGACTCAGCTGTGGGATACGGTTTGCTAATGGGACGTGTGAGCAGCCTGCCTTGGTGCTGCCAAGCTTTAGCTTTGCTTTCCAACTAGGAAACAAAAACATTATATAAATGCATACAATCTGGGACAGAAAATCTATCTGCCATTTAGGGATGAGCTGCTGGGCCGAACTATAAGCTTTTCTAGGCAACTCTCCTTTTCTTACTACTATTGGACAGAGTCAGTCTGGGAGGATTGATCATGAACTCATTTTTTTCCCCCCAGGTCATGTTGATGCTGCAACACTTAATCTTCCTCCTGCTGGAAGGGGCAGACCGAGATGCTGAACCATGGGCGGCTTCGCTGCTGCTTCGGTCTTGCATTTAGCCAGTTTTAAATGGGAATTACTGCAGATGAGGAGCGCTCGGCTCCGTGCTCGGGAGAGCTCTCCATTGCGCACATCCACGCCCTTCATCTGGCCGCGCTGCCCACGGTAGCCGCCTGCGTCGTCTACCGCTTAAATGCAGTTTTTATTGTTGACGTTTTCCAGACGACCCTCCCTGCTCCCCAAGAGGGAGGAGGAGGAATTTTTGGCATTTTATCAGCTTTGCACCGCGTCTGTCGGCCGCTCGGCTGCTGCGGAGCGGCGGGGAAGGGATCCGCGCGGGTCGGCTCAGGTTTTGGGTCGTAGCCTTTTCCCTGCTTTCATGTGTGGTGAAACAAAGCCGGCAGGAGCAAGGGCGGGCGCGGGGGACGAGATCTGCCTAAAAAGGGATATTTTGATTCTCCTCAATTCAGATTGAGGCCAAGCAGTGCCGTCTGGATGCCGAAAACCAGATCTCCAAGAACCCAGAGACACCGCTGCGCTAGGAAAACACCTGGAGCCAGGAAAGCAGAGACCCCTTCACCACCCGCCGCAGACACAGTCACAACAGAGCAGCAGGAATGACCCTCGAGCTACTCCAGGTCCTCGTAAAGTCACGTTTTGGTGCCCTCCTTGAGCTCAGTGATGGGATGAGGAGCAGTTTTCCATGGGCTCCCGCGCAATCCGCGCCCACAGCTCTTCCCTTCCCTTCTTTCTGCAGCTGCCATTCCCACCGCCAAAGTTTTACTCGCCCGAAAACCCCTCCCTGCTCACATTCGGTTTAAACGTGCGCTCGAAAATCCCACAAATAATAAAAGAAGAAAAAAAACAAAAAAGAAAATAAAAAAAAAAAGAATTGCCAAAATCCTTAGCTGCCTGCGCAAAGCCCGCTGCCAAAAATCCAGACTAAATAGTTTTAAAGGCTGCTGTGGAAAATTGTTCAGTGTGATTGGCTAAAAATACCCAAAACAAATGTAAATTCCACTGCAGTGACGTGCGGCCGTGGAAATGGGAACTTAAAGAATTGCGGCAGAAATTGCAGCTATTTTAATTGAACGGGCCGAGCGCGACTGCTGCCGCTGGTGCTGGTGCTGGCAGCCCCTGCGCCAGGTGAAGGGGATTTTTGGCCACAAAAACCTCTTAAACGGGACAGAAGTTCACCAGGGAGCAACCTGATGTTTTCCAAAGATGGCACCGAAATGGGAATTTTCTGTTTTCCTTTGGTTGGCTTTTCTATCGCGAGATTCAAGCACCAACTCGCACGTCTTGGAACTGCGTTTTCGGGTCAAACTTGAGCAAGTTGGAAACATTAGCTACTAAAATCCAAACAGTGTTTGGCCTGGCCCTGCTGCTTCAAGTACTGGCTGACAGGATATTGCTTAGAGGGGAATTGATATAATAAAGGGCAAGGATACAAAATTAGTTAGAAGGATGGAAAAAACGTGCTTCTTATCCAGCTACTCCATCTCTGCAGCTAGCTGAGCGTTTCCATTTGGCTACAGGATACAGCTCCGCTTGCGGATGGGTTTGTACTGGGGAACTTGATAAATACTTTTTTTTTCTGTATTTGAAAAAAAAATCAAAAATAATAATAATAAAAAATACAACAGAGGAAACCAAGCAGATATTTCAAGCAGGTTCCTCAAATGAGGTGGCTGAACCCATAGGTAGAAACACGGTGCTGGGTTGTTGTTGTGGCATGTGGGAATGCCAGCCCCACCATCACGGCACCATTTTAGCCTGGAAAGTGCACCAGGCTTTCAGAAAATAATGCAGCTGATTAAAAATACCCCCCAAAAAACCCATATCCCCCCAAAAATCTGGCCACAATGACCCGAGCGCCCACGCGCAAGGCAGCAGCTTGCGCAGGCACCGCTTCCCTCCAATCTCACAGCTGGCAGCAGCAGCTGCAACCTAAAAAATCCACTTTTCTTTATGTTTTTTTTTTTGCATTCTCCAGCCAGCAACAAATGTCAAAAAAAAAAAAAAAAGTCATTTTCTCCTTCAATTTAATTTTGCTTGGGGAAACATCTCCCTTTTGCCTGCAGTCTTGCAGGCTGCTGCGGGCTCGATGCAACCCGGCTCGCTCGAATCGAGGGCTGCATCGCTTGCTGCAACGCAAACTTGCCTCCAAATTGCTGCAAAAACCCCTATTTACTTGTGTCTGAAATGCGGGGAGTTGATTTAAGAGCGCTCCCTGTTTCTCCAAGGTATCGTATGTCAGATGATGCAGGGGTTGCTACGGCAACTGCCCTTTTTATATTGAATAGTAAATGGCTATGAAAAAGCCACATAATTTTACGGTTGCTCCCAGGGGATCCCGTAACTAATCTAAAATCTCTCATTTTAATATATTCTCTGCTTCTTTCCTTCCTTCTATTCTTTGTAAGCTCCGAAAGTCTTTGGGCCGGTGCGGGGCCGATCCGCACACGGAGCCGGGAACGGCGCCCGCAGCAAAACCTGGTGCTGGAAGAGGGAAAATCCAGCAGCTCCAGAGTTCGGCACCAGCTTCACCCAGTTTTTCTGCTCGGGATAACCCTGATATCCATGGGGAAAGGCGGACACGAAGCAAAGCTTTCCTTCTGGTGCTTGACGCCACGGGAAAGGAAAAAAGAAAGGCTGGAAAAACGCAGGAAAAGGTTCGATGTGAGCGCAGAAAAATTGTTCCTCGCATCAGGGCCAAAGCTGTGATTTTCTTTTTCCCTTTTCCGCTTTTCTCCGACCTTTTTCACCTAATATCAGAACTGAAATTCTCTCAGTGCATCAGATGCACGGGGCATCCATAGGAGCTGCCACCGATCCGCCTCCCGACCGACTTCCAAGAAAATTCCTACATTTAGAGCTCGTATAAACCAGTACCAGCAAAAGGGGTAGCGAAGGGATGGGAACAACTTTCCAAACAATCCTCAGTAGTGCCCATGGCACCCGCTGCAAAGCCGGCCGTGCACCGTGTTGCTCCGCGTTGGGTTTTAGAGCAGATTTGTGCACTGTTATTTGTCACATCAGCTGCAAAACATTGCCTAAAATGGATGTTTTTTAAAAAAAATAAAAAGCCTTTGCACGGATATTCTGTTGGCAGAGGAAGACTTAGCGATCTCCCCCCAAAACTGGCTGTGCCGTTCAACTTTAGGGCCAGGCAAAAGCTATTTCACATTTAAAACATACTGAGAAAAAGCCAATTATGAGGAAGAAAAACACTGTGTGGTGGAAGAAAACATGGGCAGAGCTTGAGCGTGCGGAGCTGCTCGAGGTGCCGAGCACTGAGGGCTGCGTGTGGGGAGAGGGGGCTACGGCGAGCGAAACTGCATCTAAATACAAATATTTAGCATTAAAAAAAAGTTAAATAAAATGCATAATAATAATAGGTTAAATAGGACATTCACGTCCTTAACGTACTGGAGTGTGAGACAAGCGGAGACAAAAAAGGGCTAAAATCAGATTAATGGAAAAATAGAGGAGAACATCAAGACTAGGCAGAAAAAAATAGTCTCTCAGTGACTGTCAAACAAACCCAAATGGGCAGATAATAAATACGGGAGAAGCAGGGAAGCTCATCGGCACTAAGGAGCAAAGCAGCCGGTTGGGAGAGGACGAGCAGGAACACACGCTCGACTCTGCTCATCCTCGTCACGGTCGGGCACGCGGCCACTGCGGCCACTGCTCTTTTTTTATCCGTAACGATATTTTTGTGCATTTTCTAGAAAGCAGATGGTTACCAGCAGATCCGGCTGCCGGTACCAGGGAAAACCGCATTGGAAAAGGCACGCGGCAGCGGGGCTCCCCGGCACGCGGATGGATGCATGGACTGCTTGCACACACCAGGTTTTTAGCAATAACTCAGAATTACTGCCTTTTTCTATTTTAAAGTAAGAGTTTGGGCATTCAGAGGTGCCTTTTTCTATTTTAAAGTACAATTTGGGGCATTCAAGGGCAAGGTAAAGGGCAGGGGACGGCATCCCTCGCGCTGTGTCCGCAAAGGGCCCCAAGCTCTGATGCCCTGCGAGCAGGCAGGGAGCTGCAGAGCCGTTTGGGGTTATTTTGCCTGTTTTCCTCCCAAATCAGGCGCCTGCCAAAAAACGGTTAACGCGGCCGAGGGGCTGCACGGCGCCTCCCCCTGCCTCCGGCACCGCCTGCGCTTGGAGCCAGCACCTGCGCCGAGCGGAAAATCCCAGCACGGAGCCGCCGTTCCCGGCTGCTGCTCCGGGATCTGCTTTGCTTTTCCAGGGATGCGGAGGGATCGCGATGCCCCAGGGATGGGGGCCCAGGAATGCGCAACACTCGGGTTGCAGCTTCACACCAGCGAGGAGCAGGCCGGGACGGCGCTCCGCGGGAAGAGGTATTTATTAAAAGGGGGGGGAAAGGGGAAAAAAAAACATTGTCCCTGTGAAAATGCAGTTAGAACAACACGGAGTGTAGGAAAAGTGAGCGATGGAAGCGGCTCCGCGTGGTGCAGGGCGCACTCACGTTTTGCAGCACAAACGGCTCCACCAGCAGCCAAAAAACAGGGGTGGGAAGAAACGCCCCGGGCAATGCAAGCCGGGCCTGGAGCCGGGCTCGGGCGCATTAGGGAATTTTTGCTGGGAAACCTTTTGCGCTGAGTTTGGGGCTCACGAGCGGAGCCGAACACGCCGCGATGGATAACGGCCCTGCGGCCTTTGGAGCTGCCGGGAATTGTGGCTGGACGGGGGTTGGCTCCCCTCTCGCTCCTGCACAAAGCCGGGTTGGCATCGGCCCCCGCAGCAACGCGGCTGGAAAAACAACAGCAAAAAGCCCGGGATTTTCTCCATCTTCTGCAACTGCAGCTTGGGAACAGGTAGCAGGAGGGACCGTCCCGTCCCCTCTTACTTGGGCTGCACCCAAGGGGACCCGAAATCCTCCGTCCCCCATAACTACAGGCAGGGAGTTGCTGTCCTGCACATGCTCCAGGTTTTATATTTCCAAATAAAATGCCCTGCCTTTTCCAACAGCAGCTTGGTGCGACTTATGTCGGACTGTGAATGCCTGGAAGGATCGGGAATGCCCCCGCGGCTCCGCTCTTACGTGTCCGAAGGGGTCCAGGTGGTTGTTCGTGAGCTTCAGCTTCTGGAAGGAGACGAGCTGCCGCATCCAGTGCGCTCCGGTGGCCGGCGAGTCGGGATGGACGTAGAGGCGCCCCGGCATGGCCGGCTCGGCCTTGCCCGCCACCATCCTGCAACGAGAGCGGGTCACAGCGCTGCCGCCGAACGCCCCTTCCCAGCCCAGATCCACGCGGGACGGCAGCACGCTGGGATGTGCCGTAAACTGGGTGAGGAAGCAGCAAAATCGGTGCAGGCCGGTGCAAAGCGATCCCTCCTCCTGCTGTGAATGCGGCATCCCTGCGTCCCGCTAATCCCAGGAGATGAATTTTCCTGATTTTCGCAGATATTACGGTCCACTGGCAGCCCCTGCCTGCTGTTTTCCTCCCCTAACACCCCAATAAGAGCAACATTCCCCAAAACAGCAGTGAGGACATTCCAGTAGCCGTGGATTGACCACGGGAAGCAGCTCCAGGGCTGCCCAAAGCCCTCAGACGGACTCAGGGTCAAGGAAACTATCGCATTTTTCTATAGCGTTCCCATTATAGTATTCCTATGGATTTCTATAAGTTCCTATTAAAACCGCAGTGAGGTTTCTGCTCCACATCTTGCCCGTGTGGCTGGGAAATGTGCAGCACTGGGTGCATTTTGGGGGGAAAAAGTCATAAGACCCAAAGGAAGGTATTTCCTTCAAAGAGCCATGGAGGGTGTATAAGAAGGAATAAAATGCTGGATAATAATAAATAAAAAGATAGAAGGAAATCCCATGAGGGCTGGCAGCAGGAAGGGTCTCATCCCGCCGGTGCCCAGTGAGAGTGACTGCCCTCCCAAAACAAATATCACGAGGAAGGAAGGAATTCGGAGCTGGAGCGCGGGCCAGGGCCGCTGCTTCCCACTAACCTGCGCTTGACCCCCTGCTGCCCTCCGGAAACGGCATCCTGGCCCCCCAAAGGAAGGGATTTCACCCCGTTTGCAAAGTTCGCAATGCAAATGGTTGATGGCACCAGAATTCCCTTATTTATGAAAAAAAAAAACCCTTACCATTTGTTGTCACAGAACTTGTAGCGGTGGTCGTCAGCGGGGACGATGTCGATGAGCAGGATGTACTTGGTCTTGGGGTTCATCCCGGTCACCTTGACCTTGTAGCTCGGGAACATCCTCCTTATGGGGAGCAAAGGGGAAAAGCATCAGTGCGGGGGCCAAAACGGCAGCATGGGGACCCCCCCGGCCAGGCTATGGGGGGAGCCTTGTCCTGGCCCGGGTCACCTGGAAGCGATGACAAGGCCAGGGCCGCCCAGTGAAGCCGCAGGGTCCTGCCGACTTCCATGGGGACATCGAAATCCAGCCCAACCAGGGAATTTTGCGTGCGCTGCTGCATTACCAGAGTGTATTTTTATGCATTGTACAAATAAGGAGTATTAAAGACCGTGTTGCTTTGCAGCTATGGCAGCGACATTGGCACGTGCAGCCGCGTCTGACGCAAGGAGTTGGAGCTTGTGCGATGGGCGCGAGCGCTTCCAGGACCTTCCTCAGCACCACGGAGCGGGACTGGCACCTTAAACCCTCTGAGCAACCTTCTTCTCTGCATATCCACCCCGTCCCCTCCTGCCATGGGCTGATTTGAAGCAGCCGCTCTGTCCCGCCGCCCCGCGAGCACCTGCGCAAATAGAGCAGGACGCAGCGCACGGCGCAATTCAGAAACACAGCGTGAAGAATCCAAGCCCAATGCCAAGATTTTTATATTTTTTAAGTAATTATCCCCTAAAATCATTTTTTATAAAACCAAAGAGGAGGAATCAACTAAACATCCAAAACCCCATGGCTGCATCGGGCCGAGTCGCACCATCAGGATGCTCCGCAACCGGGATTTTCCTAGCGTGCAGCTTCTGAATTTCCTCCTGACCAATCATTTCCTACACCGTGGCACATCCCCACTGCTAAAGTAGCTGCACTGATATATTGTAAATGTTAAGTGCTTTTTTAATGGCGTTTAAAATTAAGCTTCAGCATATGGAGCTCATATAGCATAGACATGCCTCAGTTTATAATGTTCTTCAGTATAGCCCCCTAAAATAAATACAAAGAGCCAAAGTACTACCATAATATATACAGCCCGAATTCTTTACGGATAACAAATGGGAACTTGCATCTGATGGAAGGTGTTGCTTAACTTGCAAGCTGCCCAGTATCTCGCGGTGGTAGCATTGCGGCAAGGCGGCAGCGCCGGCGCTTGCCAACTCGCCGCATTCTTTTCCAGGAAAACACGGGGTGGATATTAGTAATTTGGCTGTGCACGGACATTTCATCATTATTATTAGCTGCCACATTTGAGCCTTTAAAAAGAACGGGGAGGGAAAAAAAAAAAAAAAATGCAACTGATGTGCTGTCCAGGGACTTGTCAGTATAATTTTCTTAATGAAAACATATTTCTCAACCCCTTGGCAGAGGCTCATTTAGCAAATAGCTCTTTGCAACACGATGCAAACATGGGCTGTGTGTTTCTGCTGGGGAGGCGCGACAAGCCCGCGGGCCAGCTCCAAAAAGGTGCATGCACGGAGTTGCAATTAAAAAGTAATAATAATAAGCGAGCAAGAGCACCCAACATCACATCCCGAATCTTCCTATAACTCCCTATAACTGGAAATGAGGGAACCAAAAGAGCTGGAGGAAGCAGCGGGCTACAGTGGGGCTATACAGCTTGCTGGCCCTGGGAAATGGCCAAAAACCTGCCTGCTCGCCCAAATTTACTGCAGGTCAATGGAGCTACTCAGAGCGAGCAGCAATTTGCTCGGTAGTGGCTTTGCATGAGCGGCTCCTCTGCCAAGTCTCCGCAGGCAGAAATCCTCTCGCAGATGGGCGTTCTCCATAGAGAAAAAGTGCTATTCTCTCCCGCTCCTTTTTATTTCGCGGCCGCCAGATTGCCTTGACAATAGCTTGCTTCATCCTCCGTCGCTCACGGCTCCGAAAGCGCCGAATTCCCAAGAGCGCATGGAAAAAATCACCAGCGTCTTCCCCAGCCCAATGGGCAAGGCTGGACCCGGCTTTCCAAAATCCACAGCCTGAGGATATGCCAAGGCCCCCAGCACATCCCTGTACAACCAGGCAGCCCTTTTCCCGCTCTCCGGAGAGGAGCAGGACATGGATGCGCGTTGGGAGGAGATGGGCTCGTCCCAGCATCCCGGGCACGGAAGGCAGCAACAGCTCTGAAAAACAGCCCGTTTGTCCCCAAAATTGAGGCACACCCGGGGGACATCGCTGCTGGGAAGCCGGGATGCTCCATGCGGCTGCCCGGTGGGAATGACTGCAGAGTAGCTGAGCTTCTGGGCTGGTTTCTTGCCTTTTTGCTCCGTTTTAAGCACCAAAGCAGGACGCGGTGCCAGGTTTCTTCTCCAACTCTTCTGCACCACCCTCAGCCAGCTTTGGTGCCCGGAAAAAGGCCCATTTCTCCCCAAAATGCCACTGTGTCGGGCAGTGCCAGTGTGCAAAGGGGAGAAGCAAGAGGAGTTTTTATGGTGACGCAGCCGAGGACAGCAAGCGCAGGACAGAAGAGATGCAGATGCCATTAGTGCACGGGACGCACGCAAAAGAGCCCCAAAATACCGCATTTTGGCACCGAGTGCCAATGTGCATCCACCGTCCCCGGGGACAACGCGCGTGGCCTCGGCAGGGCCACCGGGGCTGCCCACGGAGCTCCACAGCCCCAGCAACACCCTGCCCTGCAGCCCCGGGCAGATGAAACGTAGCAAAAACAGTAAAAGTCAGGAAAATAAACAAGCGGCACAACTGCCCGGCCCTCCCAAGCTTCGCAGATGATGTGCCAGTGAATTATTTGCTCTGATAGCAAAACGAGCCCTGCTGAGCTGAGTTTATGCTAGGCCCATTTTATCTCTCCGCGATATTCACAAATTGTTTTAAAATGAGCTGTTAGAATAAGCATTTCTTGTTTATTTATTTATCCTACGGCCATGCACTCCCTTCTGCCTCGGAGCGGTTACTGACGCGGAGCCAAGGCTCCTCGGATGTTCAAACAAGAGTTTAATTAATGTGTAATTGGCCGGTTGGCTTCGCAAGCGAGCGATAAGCAGCAAAGCGGAGCTCGTGTTTAGGATGATGTTCCCAGCCTCTCCGGCTCCTGGGGTTTGGCCGCCTCTTATCCCGCTCCGTGTGGTCGGGCACCCATGGGAGCCGCCGTGGCCGGGTCCTGCAGGGACGCGCGGGGGCGGCGATGCCAGGGACAAGAGTCTTGGTTGGGATGGGGACTGGGAATAGAAATGATGGAGATGATGGAATAACCGGGAATGTCCTCCTGGAGCAGGATGGTCCGGGTTACATCCCACCTATGTCACCTCAGGTGATGCCCATGGGCAAGGAGGAGGCCATGGGAAACCTGCCTTGGGTTTCCTAAGGGAAAAACACCAGGAAACCGGACCCCGAGGTCCCGGAGGAGACATCAAAGCCACCTCTGGCATCTCTAACCCATCTGCATCAAGACAAAGCCGGGCTCTCCTAAGCCCGTTGAATAGGACAGTTTTCCAAAGGCAGCCGTCACGATCCCCGTTGGGGATGGCCAAGCAAAACTACCTGGAAGGCACCGGATTGCTGGAAAGGCGCTTGGGAAGAGGCGACGTTTATAGCACAGCAAGTTGGGAAAGGCTTGGGAAAAAAATAAAGCAAAACACAACCAAAAATATCCCTCAATGTGGTGGAAAGCCTGGCCTAAACCGTCCTACATTGGCTGGAAGAGCAGCTCCTCAAAAGCGCTGGGCACGTAGAGCCCCATCCAGCGGCGCTGTCCAAGCCCCGAGCCAGATTACACACCTCAATCCCCCGGAAGGAGCGAGCTGGCCCCAAACTCAGCTGGAAAACGGGCCCTGGCGGCTCCCGAACGCTCTTCCTCCTCTTCCTCCTCCGGGAGGGAAGGAGCACGGAGCCGCCAAGCTCCGCGGTTTCGTTTCGCTGACCCTTCTTGCTTTCCTTCCTGCCTTGATTTCCCTTCATCTGACAAGCATTCCTTCCCCTGACTTAACGCATCTTTAAAAATAATATTCTCCGGGGCAGATTAAAACAAATTTGGGGATGTCAGCTGTTCCTTTTAGCTCTTTAAAATGGCATTTCCTCCTTGATAGATTCTTGCTTTCAGAAAATACTTTAGAGGAGGAGATCAAAGCGCTCGCCAACACGGTCCCATTTTCCCAGTGTATCCTAACCCTGCCGTCCCCTATCCCTCTTATCACCCGCGCCGCTCCGCTATGACGCTCTGTATACAGAGCGAGAGCCGTTAACTTTGAAGTGCTGGATTAGCCCATGCCAGATCCCGGCCTCGGAATAACAAACAATACAGGTTCAACAGGAGTTCTCATCGGTAGTTCATTTTTCAGCCCCAAATTCACTGTCACTAACACAAGCAACATTGAACTCGCAGCCCGCGGCCCCGATAGCGGAGATTGATCTGGTGGCAGGACCGTGACCTAGTGATGGGAAGGGCGGACAGTTAGGGAATTTTTATATTCTGGCATGGGGACATTATATATATAAGTGTATATATATATATTCCTTTTTTTTCTGGCTAGCACATCGGGTTTTTTAAATAAAACCCTGTTTCTCACGTACTCAAGAACTTGGTTAACTGCTTCCTTGGTGCGGAGCCGCTTCCTCTCTTTGCCCCCAAGGAACTCCGGGCGCAGTGGGATGCTGCTCCGGATGCTCCTCCACATCCCGGCCCATGGACATCCTCCCTGGCCAGTATTGCTCTTCCCCGCTTAGCCATCGATATCCCCAATTTTTAACAAACCCAAAGATGGTTGAAAACGGGAGTTTATATAAAAAAATCCCACTCGGCATCCGAGCGCTGCGGTTTGCTTGCCAAATCCATTGACTTCTTGGGCCAGGGGCTCGTGCTCCCGCTCCTCGCGCGGAGCCGGCAGTTCTTCCCAACAGGATAATCCCAGGACCCCGCACTTAGGACGGAGCGGATCAAACATTCCTCAAATATCTCCTTTATTCCCAAGTTCTGGGTTGATGGCCCACATTCCACCGCTGATCTGGGCTATTAAAGAGGTGGGTTTGCTTTGGGATCAAAACCCTCCGGCGGAGATTTTTGTAGCCGCCTCAAAAGATTTTTGGACAAACATTTCCCTTTCATTGCGATGGGAACTGGGCATCCATATGCCCCGCAGAGCCATGGAAAATGCAACTTATAAGGGACTGTGCACAGAAGAAAGCTGCATCAGCTTAACCAAAGCGTTTATACTTCTTCAAACCTTGATGTCCTAAAAAGAATAGTTATATTTTGGTTTACTAAAGCTGATTGGTAACAGACTTTTTTTAATAGTGAAATAAACCACTTTTAAAATGAAACTTGAACATCTAAAGGGGAGTTGCGCCTTTTCCACACATGCAAGCCGCTTTATTGACCTTTTGTGCAATATTTTCCTCCACGTGCTTCTCCAGCCCTGCTACCACAAAGCTCCCTCCCTACCTGTGCACGGCCACGGCGCTTTTAAAACCCAATTTTGGTGCCCCAAACGCACTGCTGACACTGCCCGGGCAGCTGTGCTGCTTTAGAGGAGTTCGATATTACTTTCTTTGGGGTAATTGCCACAAAAAGGTGGTTTAAATACCAAGGAGCTGGTATTTCTTATGGATTAGCCATAGGCTACATCCCACGGTTGGTCCCGGGAAGTGTCCTGGTTGGAAGAACAGGCTTGGGAAAGGCAGGGAAGGGCTAGGTCTGAACAAAGAGCAGCAAATGAAAAAGAAACCCTGAGCCAAGAAGACAGCGAATGCAAAACTTAATGTCCTTCAGGAATCACATGGGGGAGAGCTAACAAAGAGTGACGTGAGGCAGAGCGCGTTTTGCCACAAGGCTCACTAAAAAGGAAAAAAAAAATAAAACAAAAAAGACTATTCAATTGAATAGCGCCATGCAAGAAGATGAAACTAGAAAAGAACTTAAAAAGTAAAATAAAATAAAATAAAATAAAATAAAATAAAATAAAATAAAATAAAATAAAAGGCTTGCAATGAAGCATCTCATGCGCCTGCTGCTCTGTATTTCCAAATACGACTTGGTCACTGCCTAAAAGGCCAAAGGGAAGGTGGGTGCCAGGGCAGGAGGGTGCCCGGGGCTGCACCCAATGCACCGAGTAGGACCGGGCTGTTTGGGAAAACACTTATTGGAAGTGGGAAATCCTCTGAAAAATCTTAAGCTTGATATTATATACGTTTATATATATAAAGGGATGCATTGCATGCTTATATGTCTATATGGGCATGCAAAATGCATACGAATGTGCTCATAGAATCACATACAGGAATGCAGGGGCTGTGTGGATGCAGCGCTGGGTTAATGAGCAGGGATTTCGGCGCTCGCTGCCGCCGCTGTGGCTCAACCACCACGAAAACGCCGCGTTTGGCTGGTCAGCGCTTGCAGAATGGGTGGAAAAGTAGGATTTAGTCTAAATTTCCCTCGGTTTCAGGCCGCCCAGAGCACTCACTACCTCGAACTCCAGGTAATGGCTCATTTTTGCCTTCCGTTTAACTCCGCTTCAAAAAATAAATAAATAAAATAACGGAAAACCCTCTTGGGCACAAATTCGTAATTAGGACAAACCTCAAATAGGAGGAACAAGGCGGAGATGCTGATTTATGTACCGCAACATCCCATCCTCTGCGCACGGCGACGCGCAGTATTTTATGCATGAAGGAGGCAAGTGGTTTTATGCAAAGTTCAGGGAACTTTGCTAACATAAACTTTTTATCTTTTGATGATCCTTTTAATATAAAATAATCTCTCCTTTTTTTTTCCCCCTCCCACAATGAAGCAGTCAAACATTAAAAAGATAGCGAGCGCATTTTAAAGATGTTTCCACTTTATAAATCAAGCGCTCTTGGCAACAACATGATTCCTATTTCAATGCTGAGCTTGCTGCGTCCTCCTAATGTCTCCTACAGATCAGTCCTAAGAGGGAGTAATAATCCCCCAAAGTAATTCTCAGCCCTAAATTCTCCATACTTTATAGTCGCCTCGTTCCGTGGCGCTCCGCAGAAAAATGAAACAAATGCCTCCCTCTCCCCCCCCCAGCAAGTTATCAATATTTGCCTTGTTTATACAAAAAGCCCATTTTACACCACGGCCATGGAATTAACGCTTCCGCTGAGCTTTACATTTCCTCTCCACTGAGTGAACTTGTCATTAAAGTCACTTTTTGGGGTTGGAAACTTAAAAATCGGCCCTCTATCCCTTTCTGTTTGTGCCCCTTGAGGTCAGACAGACCAACATTTAAGTGTTTTCAACTGGCTGCATTCAGGGGCATCTCCGTGCCTGCTGGCAGGGGGATTAGAAGCCTAATTAGTGCCTGCAATTAGCCGCTTTCCTTCCCCCCCATCACTCCCCGATGCTAAACGCGAGTACACACAAACCTCCGTTAACCATCGCTTTTTAATTGGGTCAAGGGGATGTTTATTATTGCTCCCGTTATTAAAATGTCTGGGAAGAAATAAAATCTGCAGCAAAGCAGCATAATTTGGTTTCATATTTTGCATTATAAGCGACCGCGTAGCTGCGTTTTGGGGCTGCTCTGCGCAGTCCCGGCCGAGCCAGACGCTCGGCACCCGCATCCACAGCCGGGCTTTTCCCTGCCCTTCTCATATTAACGATTTTGTGCATTTTTTTCCCCATTTTCCGCTGCCGGAGGTGGCAGCGGGATGGACCGTCCCCATCGGCGCTGCACAAACTGCTCCGGCTTCGGGCTCCCTGCTCATGCCAGCAAGAAACCACCCGCTCCCTCCCCGGTTTCATGTTATTCACCAGCTTTTCAGCCTCAGGACCAATATTTACACAGTTTCTTCCTTATTTTTTTTCCCCCTTTCTTTGCTAGCACAAATTAAAACCACTCGGCCAACTCACTGGCGCTGCCCTCATTTTCCTCTATGGAAATTCCGGCTCCATCATTGGAGTTAGGAAGTTTCTTGCGCCCTGGGGTCATTCCCGTCCCCTCCGTACGATCCCGCCCGTCGGGCACGGCCGCGCGGGCCGTTTCCTTGCGCAAAGAATGCGGGACCGAGCCCCATCCATATGGATTTGCTTAAACAAGCCGCGTTGGGACCTACCGAGAGATAACATGCACATTTGGGATGTTTAGGGGCTAGATATTCCGTGAAGATACAACACACCCCGCGCAGATACTATAAATTAAGGTTAAAATATCCGAGGTCTTGATCCTCCCGTCTTAGCCGGCTTAGGGAGCAGGGATGCAGCTCCTCGTGCCGCAGAAGGAGGTTTCATATCCCAAAGGTTTCATATCCCCAAAATACGGAGCGATCCATTGCTACCTGCGCGGCTGCCTCCAAGAAAAGGCCAAGGGGAAAAGAAACTGAACGGCGCTGGGGCACAAAGCAGGGCATTGGGGAAGGATTTTGGTTATTAGACATTGGGAGAAGAGGGATAGATACCATGGAACACCGCAGAGCCCGCCCGGAGCTTGGGAATGGGGTCTCCGGCCGGAGCAGCACATGGAATACCGAGTTCCTGCTCCCATTCCCGCTGCGAGCAAGGAACCCCCCCAGCCAGCAAGGAGCAGGGACGAAAGAAAAAGAAAAGGAGCTTAAAAAGCTTTGGATACGTGGATTTTTTTTTCTCTCCCTCCTCCAACTGCTTCCCATTTTTCCAGGTATCCTCCCCGCGCTTCCCTGGCATCCCCGGCTGCAAAACCACTCACTGCAGAGCAGGGGGGAACAAAATAGCTGAGCTCGAATTAAAGGGATTTTCAGTCCTAATCCTCACAATTTCTGTTCCGCAGCAGCAGCAACAAGAACCGCAGGATCCAACGGCTGAATTTTGAGCTATTTGGGTTGGGAAGAGCCTGACAGGGCGGATAAGGTCCGGTTCCACCTGAGCGGGTGGGAAGGGAGGTCCGAGCGGATCCAGAACCGGCTCCGATAGAGACGCGGTTCTCTGGGAAGCGCTCAGGTTCCCTCCACTGCAGCCCCAAAATTCCCTTTGCTTCCAAGGGAACTTTTCCTCATCTAGCAGCCCCCAAAAGAACGGCGGTTCCATCTCTTACAGTTTTAAAATTAAAATTATATCCCAAGCCTTCGCGTTGCTAAACTCGTGATTCCGAGTGTCCCAGCTCGCGTCTCACCGCCCTGTGCAATGAGTCAGTCCTGGAAAAAATCATCAGAGTGGAGCCACTATAGTGCTAACAACTTTTAAAAATAATATTTTTTTAAAAAAGGATCAAAAAAGAGGCTGGAGAGCAAATCTAGACGGTGAAATTTCTTTCCTGAATCAATAGCCTCAGCATTGCCACACTAAGAAAGTCAGACACAGACATAGTTCACACAGCAAAATAATCCCATGGCAGTTTGCAATCGAAAGAATATTAAATAAAAAAAATAAGCAAACAAAAAATAAACACAAAAAAGGGGCACAAAAAAGTTCCTGCAACAACTCTGTAATTTTTAGAAGTGTTTAAGCTGGCGCAAACAGGAACATTTCACACGGAGCAGAAGAAATCCCCGTTCACGGTGCATTTTCACTAACCTGCCTGCTTTAGTTATTATCATTTCGGTGCCGGCTTCATGGAATTTCTTCCATAGCTCTTTCTCGTGGAGATAGACTTTGATATTTTCTATTGTCTGGAAAAGGAAAAAATAAATAAATTATTATGTTATAAATTATTAAGAAAAAATAAATAAATGAGAAGCCCAAAACCGCAGGACCTGCAGCAACCCCCCACCCCCTGCCCGTTGCCAAAAACGGGAGAAACGAACTGGTCCCCGTTCAAGTACGGATTCACGTTCAGGAGTAGGGAATTTTTCGCGGGAAGGGAAAGGAGCGCGGATTTCTCCGCCAAAAAGCAGCGCCCGGGAATTATCCTCCCCATCCCGGCAGGAAAAATCCCTCGGCGTTTTTGGAGGGAAGGGGGATAAGGGAAGGAGCCGCCGGGCCGGACCCTGTCCCGGAGGAGCCTCTGCGGGATCGGCGCTGCCAAAGGCGGGAACGGAGCAAAGGAGTTTTGCGGGACGTAAAAACTAAACTAAACTAAAATAAAGTGAAATAACGAAAGAGGGAAACGCTTTGCAGTTCGCTCCGCTGCTCGGGAGCGAGGAAGATGCGCGGCCGGCGGGGTGAGAGGGAGGAAACCGGCTGCCGGGGAGAAAAGGGGGTAAAAAGTGAAAAATTAGAATTAAAAGGGGGGTATCGGAGGGAAGGGGCGCGAGTACCTGCTCGGGGTCGGGGCCCTGCGGGCTGCTCACGCCGGCTACGCCGAGCACGGGGGAGCCCGCGGCCGGCTCGGCATGGCCGGGGGCCGCGGCCGGGGCGAAGCCTTCCTCGGGGGCGCCCAGGCTCTTCCCCTGGAGCAGCTCCGGGGGGCAGAGAGGCGCGCGCTGAACCGCGAGCGCCCGCGGCCGCGGCCAGCCCGGCCCCGCCGCTCCCCGCACCGGCCGCCTCCACCTGCCGGGCCCGGGCCCGTCCTGCCGCCAGCACGTGGGCGCTGAGACCGGGCCGGCTCGTCTCACTTGTGACCCGCGGGTCTAGGGGGGGGGT
>JAWLRI010000674.1:1491758-1502625 GCA_034781795.1 Crypturellus tataupa
AATAAAATAAAATAAAATAAAATAAAATAAAATAAAATAAAATAAAATAAAATAAAATAAAATAAAATAAAATACATAAATAAAATAAAATACGTAAATAAAGGGAAATAATACTAAAAAGGGGAAAGCGTCGAGTTACCTGCCGGGACGCCGCGATATTTTAATATTTTTGGAGCCGCGGCCGCGCTGGGCTCGGGGGCAGCGCCGCGGGGCTGAGTGGGGCTATGGAGCTTCCCAAGGGGAGTTTGGACAAGGCGAAAGCTGCGAAAAGCCGCAGGATTTGGCGCTGCGAGCGGATTATTCGGGTATTCGGTAGGAGCCGCGGAGCACCCAGCCCGCGCTCATAAGCGGCGACAGCGCCAAATTTCTAATAACTCCGTAATTTGCTTATTTATACCATACAAGGACTCCCAGCCCTCACTGTGCACAGCAGCTGGCTCGTGTTTCTTTACCCTTCCATTCCTCAGGCTCCTTTGCCAAGAGACGGGTACCAAACCCTTCCAGGCTGCAAAGGGAAACGCAAAAAAAAAATCGGATCGCAAAGAAACGATGACAGGAAACGCGGGTAAGATACGATCTGACACGCAAACGCTTTAATCTCGCAGCGTCTGCTTAAAATAACCGCGCTAATGGTGCGCGTTAAGTGCGCACGGTTTAAAATACAAGCGACTCTCCGCGTGGAATAATTTTAATCGAATTATCCGCATGCACGAAGCTTCCTCCGCGCATATTTTGTAGCATGAGTCTCTTTATGCCATTCAGTGAATATTTGAACAATATTAATTGTATTTATTTATTTTTAAACCTTGTGATCTGATGTGTTGTTGGGTCTTGGGCAAATCTGCACGGAAACTGAACAAATCGAGCGACCATTTTCCAATTTGCTTTTCAGTATTTTGGAAGATTTCCTAATTTTATCCCAGCATACCAAGTGTGTGATTTATCCCCTCATAATTTCAAGCAAAGCAATGTAGCTGCGGACCAGACAATGCTCGTTATGTAACCAGAACAACTGCAACAAAGCACCAGCAGTCAGCTCTCCAGAAATACATTTTAAATTATTTTTTTAAAAAAAACAAGTATTTTACAAATGAAAATAAATAACTGAGCGTTTATGCTGATTTTTAAAGCTAGCACTAATTTTGTCTGAATGCTCTGGATTCCTATTTTGAATAGTCTGCTCTATTTTTAAAAGCAGCATTCAAAAATACAATAATAATAACAAAAAATCAACTCAGTTGTGCATTTTGCACAGAAAACATTTTGCAGTGAGCTCAGGAAAGCTCTGCAGGAGAACGAATAGTCCAGGAATCATTATTATTATTATTATTATTATTATTATTATTATTATTATTATTATTATTATTATTATTATTATTCCTGGACGTCACAGCAGCTGGAGAAAGTCCCAAATGGTCTTCCCTAGCAAAGAGCAATTTCACTGTGATAGGTACCCCCCAAATTGCCCTTCTGCTTTGAAATTCTTTTTCTTTAAAGCAAAAAATTAAACCAAAAAAGAGGTCTTGGTTTGCTGGAAACAGGCAAATCCATCCAAAGGGGAGAAATATTTTTGGAGATATCGAGGAACACTGAGAATTAGGTGGGTTTTTAGGTCTTCTGCCTCCGCTCGTGCCGGGGCCGCAGTTTCGCTCCGCTCCTGGACGGGACAAGGAGCCGGTTGGGCCCGGCCGCGGCCGCCGCTTGTCGGGTCAGCGCCGGCCCGAGGCCGCGGTGACGGGCTGCGAGCGCCGGCTCTATCCATGACGCTGCGAAGGGCAGAGCTTTGCGCCTCGGAGACCGCAACGTGCTTAAAACAAGGAAAAAAATATTGCTAAAAAGGTTGCTCGGTGCAGGGCTCCGCACGCCGGGATGGATTTATTGGTGGGAGCAACTCCTGTCGGCTCCTGGGAGGAGGAGGAGGAAGGCAGCGCTGTGGGAGCAGGGGGAAAAGCGGTCAGGAGGGAGCCCACGGTGGCCCCTCACGCGCGGTGCCATCCGCGATGCCACGGAGCAAACGGGATTCAGCGGCCGCGGACACCTGCGTCCCGCAGCGCGGTGGGAATGAGGGCTCGGATCGGCGGCCCCGCGCGAAACGAGCGTCCAGTTGGGAGGTTTGCAGGCCGGAGGAGCGGGAAGGCCGGCAGGATGCGGGGAGGGAGGAGGGAAAACCTGGAGAGAAGGGCAGGAGGGAGGAGAGGTGAGGGGCGGCCGGCCAGGAGGGCGCTGAGCTGATCCGGGAGGTCTGGGGATGGGAACGGTGCCGGAGCGGGAGCGGGATGTGCAGGGAGGGGTTTCGGCATCGCGTTTCTGCACAGGACGGGAGGGAGCTGCTCTCCAGCCAGGCCAGAGCCCAGGAAGGCCGTGGAGCCGGCGGGAAGGCCGTGCTGGAAAAGGAGCAGGGAGAAAGAGGGAATAGACGGCAGTGGGCTCTTCCTGGGAAGAGGAAATTCCCATAGAAATCACCTTATCCCAGCCACCCTCCTTACCCGCACGTCTCCGTCAGGCACCGCATCCCTCTCCCCATGCCACTCCTTGCCTCCATTCCCATGTTTTGCCTTGGAAATGCCCAGGAAGAGGGGGCAGGAGTGACCTGAGGCTCAAGATGAGGGATTTTCCCGGCCACGGCCAGGAGGCCAAGGGGCTCCTGGAGGAAGAGCCGGTGCTGGAGCCGTGCGGCTGCGGGGAAGCTCCGCGTTGGCAGCCGGTCAAAGACAGGGACATGAATGAAAGCGCGTGTTGGGGATAGGAAATTCTGCTAAAGCAACATTTAATTCATGGCGTCTTCTCCGAGCGCTTGGATGGTGGAAGTTTCCTGAGGAAAAGAGGGATGAGGCGGTAGGGGCAGAGGAGGGACGTGTGGGAAGCTGGAAGGACCAGAGGAGGTTTCAAAGCTTGAAGCTTCGTGCACGAGGTTGTGCTCATCCCTGTTATCCCAGATCCAGTCCCCCTGTTATCCCAGGAATGACCCTGAGTGCCCAGGTGGCACTCCCAGGAATCCAGGCTGGCGCATCCCGGTGCTCAACTCCAAAATCAAAACCCGCTCCAGATCCATAGCAGCCCAGAATGAACCTTCCTGCCCATCCACACTATGGAAAAGGCTCATTCTTTCCCAATTTCCCATTTCTTTGGTTGCACCAGCTCATGTCTCAGCAACCAAAGCAGGACAAGACAAGAGAATCCGGGGAAAATCTGGACAGTGGAGCAGGAATGACCGCTCCAAGCTCCCCAATTCCATCTCCGACATGGACAATTCCAAAGGCCCCATCCATGTCCCTTCACCAGCCCAGGAAATGGTGCAAGGGGCAGTGCCAGGGCCTCAGAGAGCTTTGAAGATACAACAAGTTCTATTAACTACTCCTTAAGCTTTAGCATTAATTTCTCCCACCAAATACCGGCACAGCTGCATATCCCAGGTGCATTGCATGGGCAAACTCCGCCAGGGCAGCCAGATCCCGCAGTTTTCCCTATGGGAAAGCTGCATTTTGCCACGAGCTCCGCACTGGAGTGCGAATGTGCACTCTGGTATCAGCACCCAGAGCCTCCCACACTCTTAGACATTTTTTCTGCCTCTACGTGCTGCCCCAGGTTGCTGTCCCAAAGAGCTGTGGGTGATAAAAGCAGCGTGTTTTTCCAATTAAAAGAGCCAAATGTGTTTTCCTGCCTGCATTCGGTGCAGCCCAACACGTGCCGTCTACGCTTCACCCTGCACAAAGCCCCCGGAGACGCTGCAAAATAAATCAGTAGTGCCAATAAATCGGTAAATAGCTTTGCAACAAGGTCTTCTGTTTGCTGCACAAAATGCCCCTTCTTGCCTCAAAATGGGAGCTGGAAGCCCTGCATGGGCTGCAGGTGCAGCTTGTAGCAATGGGGTTTGCAACGGAGCAGACCTGCATAATGCTAAGAGATATTAAATACGCACTCATTAAAGCAACCACGGCCTCTGGGAATGGGAATACAGCGGGATCTGTGGATAAGAGGGTCCCTTGCACCCTGGGGAGTGGGAATGGCACTTTGCAGCTCTACTGCTCAGAGCAGGAAGGGCAAAACCTGCAGTTCTGCTGCTGCCATGTGGTTTTGAGGGTGATATTGCTGAAAAGGGGCAAAAGTGGCCAAGGGGGTGACACCAAGGGCAAAAGTGCAGCCTCAAGGGGGTGACACCAAGCGAAGTGACACACCGGGATGCTCCAAGGGCTCCGGGTTGCCATTCCCAGCTCCCTGTTGACCGCAGGGACTGAAGCGAGCCGGGAAGCAGCACTTCTTACAGCAAAAATAATAATAATAAAACCAAATCAAAACAAACCAGCCCTTCCCCAGGGCCCTCCCGAGCCTGGCCCACATAAGCACCGAGCGTGGCGGCCTCAGTCACGGAGCAACCTGCTCCATTTGCAGCAAACAGCAAAATCCTGGGAATTCTGTGCTATTTGATGCACGATCAGTGAGGCAGTGATGGACATTCCCATGCAGGGGACCTGGAAGCAGCGGGCAGAGCCCTGTTCCTGCTCCATACCGTCCCCCAGGCCCCCAAACGCTCCCCTTTATTTATTGCATTTCATTTAACCCCAGCCACTTCCCCCGAATAAAATTTATTCTGCAGCTGTCATTCAGGTTTACTCCAGCCTTAACCCCGTAATCCTATTGATTCCCTCATTATTCGGGACGGATTTCAGGCCTCCTGCGCTATGGAGAAGCCTTTGCTCATCAATCCCAGAGCTCAAAACCTTCTTTGGGCTTCAACATCGCGCCCGGCTATTGCATTGAAACACCCTGGGATAGGGGGGAAAAAACACAGGAAAAATGAAGTTTTTGCAGTGGTTTGCAGGGTTTCCAGGCTGGTTATTCAGATTTTAAGCTCCCTGCAAGGCCATGCAGGGCCAGTGCACCATAAATACCGCCGGTCACCCGTGCACACGCGCTTGCCGCCGCTCCGAGCGCATCCCGACATTCCCAACATCCCTGCAGCGCAACGCACAACACGGGGAGGAAAACGTGACCCCTGTCGTAGGGGCTTAGAGTAAAGAATAGGCAGACACTCTAGCTCAGACACGTCATAAATCCGACCGCGGGGCCGATCGCGAATATTTCAGCTGTTTCCCCCCCACCTTGGCAATATATAATTGTCTTTGTTGGATCGATACAGAGGGGCTTTGTGGCAGGAGCTGCTTTAAGGGAAGATTGATGCCCCGCGTTATGCACGCGGCTAGGAGGAATTCTAATATTCGACTTCCAGGAGGAGAGGAGAGCCTCGCGCCGCTCCGATCCCTGCTCCACGGGGGGAATCCTAGGGAAGCTCCGTGCTGCTCCGGGCGGAGGGGACAAGCGGGTGCCCCTGGAGAGGCGGCAGCGACCCCAGGGGTGCCCAAAGCCCTCCCGGAGCGCGGCCGGAGCAGGTGGATCCAATTAACATCCGCACTTAAAAGCGGCCCCGGCAGCGCGGTGCGGACGGGGTCAGAGGCGCTGCAGGGGACGGACGGACAGACGGACGGACGGACGGACGGAATGCAACGGGCTGCCCATCGCACGCCCATCCCATGGGGATTGTAGCATTCGCGTGCAACCAGGAGCAGCCAAGTAGCAGGAAGGTTGACCAAAACAGCACCGTTTAACCCCAGAAAAGCGCCCCGGGAGCACCCACCCGAGCGCCCTAAGCAGATTAATATCCCCAGTCTCATTAATGGGGAGGCCAAGCAGTGCGCGGGGGGCAGTGGCAGGACACCCCCCGAAGCGAGCTCGCCGCTCCGCAACGCGATGGGACGCGGCCCGGGCGCCTTTCATATGGAAAACATTTAACCCGGCCCCATTTTGATTAAATGCAATAAATATGATTGATTCGGGGGGCGCTCCCTCCGCCCCACGGCCCGTTTCATTTGTTCCTGCGCTCGGAGAAGGGATGTCGCCATGATCCCGAACGTTAGTTTCCACTCCCGCAGAAAATTCCCATTTTTGGGGAGCCCGCGGCAGCCTCATGAATGTATTTTTACACTTCCCCACTGGTGCCCGTTAACCCTTTATGGACGTGCCAGCACGGGGGGTATGGGAGAAAGGACCGGGATTGCCACGAGCAAAGAAAAAAATGAGATTTTCCAGCTATTGCCTGAAATCTGCCAGTCCTGGGAACACAGTTTGGAAGTTTGATCTCCCTGGATCCATAGGCCAAGAGCTGCCCTTGCCCCAGAGGGGGATTTTTTGCCCCAAAGCCTTTTCCTAAAGGAAGGGACCAGGAGCAGGCAGCTTTTTCCTGGATGCCAGGAGCATCCTGGTGATCCCACTGCAAAGGACATCTGTGTTCACCCCATGGGAGCCCTTTTCCTTTCGCCAGGCTGCAAAATCCCTTGGCATCACGCAGGAATTCAGCCCTGCAGCTCCAGAGCTTTCCTTATTGCACCTTCTAGATGTTTCTTCTTAACAAGGGAGGGAGGGAAAAAAAGAAAATATCCAAACATTTTTTTATATTACTAATAAATTGAAAAAATGCTTTATGTTTTCAATATATTTTCAATTTACTGCCATGGTCAGTATCTTGCTTGCTATGTATATTTTATAAGCAACGTCAATGACAACCAGATTGAGCTGTTGGTTGCTCCATAAAGAGTGTTATCCAGCAGCAGCTCTCCCTGCTAACCTGCTATCATTAAAAATAACGCTGAGGAATATCAGAGAAAGCCCAAAAGTGGGAAGAATAAGTCGCTTCCAAGCACATCCCAGAGACCCAAGGATTTCTGAGCTTTTATTTGGAAGTGGAGAAAAAAAAGGGGAGGATTTGGCCTCCCAGGTTATGCAATGCAGCCCCCAAAATAACCGTCATTTCTCCCTGTTTTGGCCACTCGGGTTGGTCGTCACTTGGCTGCAGCTCTTGGAAACCCCCGGAATGTCCTCCCAGAAGGATCTGGGGGGGATGGATGATCCGCACAGCCCCACACATTAATGCCCTGCAGCCCCAAGGAGCCGCATCCAGGTGCTGTATTCCCAAATCATGGAAGCAGCAGCAAAGTTGGTAGCTCAGCAAGGTGCAAAATGGGTCCGGGAGGGCCCTGCAAGGTATTTCCCCATGGCACACAGGCCATCTCCTTCCCTCTCCTCCCCAAAAACATGTATTTAAAGCTTTCATAGCCCCTTTTCATCTAATATTTAATGTGCAAAAGTTTCTGTGCGTCCAGGTTAGGCAAACATTGGGGAGATTTGTTAGAGAAATTCTACACAGAGCAGGGCTGGTTTAATTTATCAAAAAAAGGGTTTGTTGAAATGAATTGATTTTATCAGAGCCGCACAAGGGCCGACGGCCTCGCTGGAAAGGAGCCGCGCGCTCCGTATCTCCATGGATCTGCCGAGACGGATCACGGCACCAGCCTGGAGCAGGAACATTCCTCCATTCCCACCCCTGCTGAGGCAGAGATAATAATAATAATAATAATAATTAATAATAATAATAATTATTATTATTATGCACATTTCAGGGCAGGATGCTGGTCCGCGGAGCTGCAACACCAGCCGGCACAGGCGGATGCGGAGCCAACGCAGCCGCTCTCGGCGGGACAACCTTGGAAAGGGGCCCGCTCCATATGGTGATCCCTCCCGCTTCCTGCTATTCCCCTTGCTTCACCTGGCGCTTTGCTACCGAGGAATAATGATTTTTAAGATCCAGTAGCCATGTTCCCCCCGTCCTGAAATTTATGGGGAAGTGGGAAAAAGGAATCCAGCGTCGCTCTCGTGTTCCCTCTACTGGATCTGGGAGGCTCCAGCATGGGAATCGCTTCCAGTTTTGTCCTGTGCTTTAGAGCTGAGCAAAACGGAGCTGGATTGGGAATACTGGAAATACAGGGGAAACCCCTCGACAGGGATTTAGGGATAACATGGAATGTGGAGTGAACCACTGCATGCACGAGCGGATGCTCCAGCTGGAAACACGCAGCTAAAGGAGCCAACTTCCCAAATCTCCAGGTGCCGGGAGCTGTGCGATTCCCAGGTGCTAAATTTAGGTATTTATAGCCTGGCTAGGGAAAAATAAAGGAAAAAAACAAACCAGAATTAGGAAAACTCTGCCTTGAAAATGATCTATGCAAAAGCCACCGCGGCAGAGTTAACATTGTCCCATTAACGGAAGGAGCAATTTGAAATTATATGGGAAAGGTGGATAAAACCTGGAAAGCATAAGGGGCGGCTCTGATTTCAAAGTCCGTGGGGATATTCCAAGCCAGAGGTTTAAAATTAGAAACAGCGCACCAAGTTGCTTTTCCATTGAAATGTCATGTTTTCCTTGAAAAGAGCTTTTTTCCATCTCCAGAATGCGTTTTGTCACCGGGTAATAAGCGCACTTCTTCCGACAGATTTTCTGGAGCAAGAGGCCTTGGGAAGGGAAAAGGAAGCGGGAGAAGCGCATCCACTTGGAACCGTGGCCAGGAGGAGGAGAGTCTGGCTACAAAGTGCGGGAATTGCGGGAAGAACCAGTCAGCATCCGAGCATTCCCCCACCTCCGTATTGGGGGAAAATCCAGTGTTTCCCTCTGGAACAGCCAGAATTCCCTGCTCCGGACCCAACCTCGGCCCAGGGTGCTGATGCTGCTCGTTTGGGGGCAATGAGGCCTCCTCGTTTTGCTTGCAAAGGGCTTAATCCTTGAGGAAAGGCATCTCCTGTTCTACGGATGGGATGCAAATTGGGTATTCCTTACTTGAGGAAAAGCCAAAAGAACTAAGGAAGAGAAAAGAGGCCTGATGACTGCATGTCTTTCCATCCAACCCATTGAAATCCCCATCACTTGGACCAGGGTCTTGCGCTGCAGCCGATCACGGAGCAGGAAGCGGGAATGACGACAGGGAAGCAGCTATGATCCCTCCTGGATTAGTGGCAGGACGTTAGGAGCTGGAAATCAAAGGCACCGGGGCAGGAGCAAGTGCAATAGGTGACACAACCGAGGCGGCCGCAGCCTCGCTGCTCCGGCGGGTCCTGGAGGCCCTTCCCATCGCTCCGACCTCGGCGGGGGGTGGAGAATCCCTCTCCCGGCCTCTCTCCCTCCGCATCCCCCTCGGTGCTGCCGCTTTGAAGCCGTGCCGGGGCTGGCAGCAGCGGGAGACGGATTTAAACCCGGCGCCAGATGGGAAGCGGCCGGAAACGCATCCACCGGCGGAGCGAAGGGATCGGGCTGCTCCTCTGCAGCCTTTGCTCCTGCAAAATCCCTGTGGTTCCAGCAGATCCCAGGGGTGCCTGTTCCCTCCGCTCCAACCCGCCTCATGCACACGCAGGCTCCAGGATGCTCCAAAACTGTGGCATTCAGCCTCAAAATTGGCTGCATTTGGGTGGAGAAGGATGCTGAGCGTCTCAGCGCGATGCAGAGGGCATCACACTGGGCACCAGGACCATGCAAGGAGCAGAGAGCACCTTGCTTGGGCAAGGACAAGCCAACTCCTCTGCACCGGCCACCTGGGCCTTCCCGCTCTCACAGATGGGGAAAAAATGCAGACAAATGGGCAAAAAAAGTGGAATTCACCCACTCGTCCCTGTGGCTGTGGGGGATAATGGCATCTCATGTCAATCTGCAGGAAACCCAGGTTTTCCCAATAGCAGGTGGCCAAATAAAGCACATTGAAGAGCAGCAGGGTGGGCACTTTCCTGGAAAAGTGGAGGCTCCTGCCTGGTTTTCCTGCTCCTGGAGAGCGGGGAGGATCCCCAGCACTTTGTCCCTCTGCTCTTGTTGTGGGTCTCCTCTGGCCAGCCATGCCCGCTCCTATCCAGGGGGATGCTCAATTCCGGGGGGATGCTCCAATCCAGTGGAATGCTCCTGTCCAGGGGGATGCTCCTATCCAGGGGATGCTCCAATCCAGGGGGATGCTCCTGTCCAGGGGGATGCTCCTATCCAGGGAGATGCTCCGATCCAGGGGGATGCTCCTATCCAGGGGGATGCTCCAATCCAGGGAGATGCTCCTATCCAGGGAGATGCTCCGATCCAGGGGGATGCTCCTATCCAGGGGGATGCTCCAATCCAGGGGGATGCTCCTATCCAGGGGGATGCTCCTATCCAGGGAGATGCTCCGATCCAGGGGGATGCTCCTATCCAGCGGGATGCTCCAATCCAGGGGGATGCTCCTATCCAGGGGATTGCTCCAATCCAGGGGGATGCTCCAATCCAGGGGGATGCTGGGGGATGCAAAAAAGCGGAGGGAAAAAAAAATCCCAATTGTGGAAAAATAAGCTCCTGCACACACTCCCTCTCGTGGAGAGCCGCTCTCCCTGCGCTAGGCATCCCGCAGGCGCTGTCTCCGCTTCCCAGTGCAGAGCAGGCCTGGATCCTGCTGGAGAAACAATGCCACATTCCAAAGGGATTCATCCGGGACAGAGCGAGGCTCCCACCCTAATGCCAAGATCATTCCTCTTTTACCAGCATTTTGCAGAAACCCTGGAGCCGGGAAGCCAAGCCGGAGCAGACCGAGGATGCCAGCACTGAAGCATCTTCACGGGACTTATTATTTCCCAGCCTAGGGAATTATTTCCCGAAAGTCTTCAACCGATTCCCCACAACCGCACGGGATTTTTGCGCTGACAACACCTTTCTCCCGGGAACGGAGCCAAGAGCTCGGCAAGGCCGTTCCGCAAAGACAATTAGGGAGCCCCTTGACGGTCCCGTCTCGCTTTAATTAGATCTTATTTCCCGAGAATTACGGAGCTAAAGGCAGGAACCATTTAACGGCATCAATTAGAGGCTCAGGACGGCGGTACCCGCGCCGTGGCGCAACCCCGGACGGCGGGGCCTGGGATACGGTGACGGGCAGCACAGACGGGGCGGCCGCGTGGCCACCAACCCCCTTGTCCCCCCGAGGGACCCAACGACCCCCCGAGGGACCGAACGGTCCCCCGAGGGCGCCGGGCCCCGTCCTGCCCG
>JAWLRI010000674.1:1521064-1539782 GCA_034781795.1 Crypturellus tataupa
CCCGTTTAACGGCCGCGCCCGGAGCGGCGCCGCCCTTAAGCCCCGCGCGTGGGCGGCTCCGCGCGCGCGTTTCCCGACGGGGAGTCCCGCTGGCGCCCCCGCGCAGAGCCGCGCTGCGTGGCCGGCTCATCTCCTCGATAAAAGGGATTAGCGAGCGGCGTTATTTGATAAAATAATGCAGTTACGGCCCTGGCGGGATTAAAAGTGGGGATTTGAGGCCGTTCAACGGGCTGACCTGGATCGTTGCGGTAACAGCAGGGATGAGACAGAACCGACGCCCCCCATCCCCAAACAACCTCCAATTCGCTCCCAGCCCGACCACACTAATATCTCGATTAAAAAAACAACAATAATAACAATAATAAATAAAACGTGCAGAAACGCGAATGGTTGTGGGAAGGGGAGAGGCGTTTGCGGGAGCAGATTTGACGGGGACGTCCCGGCGGGCCGGGCCGGGGGGCGCAGGGGACCCGCAATTTCGCCGCGTCGTTTTGGGCAGCAGAAAAAATAAAAAATAAAAATAAAAATAAAACGGGGCCCCCGCGGGGCGCAACCTCCGCGCTGGGGCAGCGACTCCACCGGGCCGGGCCGGGCCGGGCCGGGTGCTGTTGGGGGTCCCGAATCGGTTTCCCTCCCGCGGGAACCCCGTTGGGATCAAATCCCAAGGAAACCCCGCGGGGAGGGGGTGCTGGGGGCTCCCCCATTCGTCCCCTTGATTTTTAAGCCGCACGATCCCCGCGGGGGCAGCCGGAGCGCAGGGGGTGCGAGGAGATCCGCAACGGGAGCATCCTGCCCCATGGAGACCCCTGGAAACGGCTTGGGACCCCCTGCCCTGCTCCCCCTCTTGCCTCTCCGCGGGGTGGGGGGGCAGCAGCCAGAGCCCTCGAGGTTTGGGGTGTCCCCCAGGGGCGCAGACGTCCGTCCGTCTGTCCGTCCATCGGGGAAACGGGGCTGCGTCACCTGCTTCCTCTCGCGCTCATCACCGGGACCAAAATCATTGCATTTGGGGCCATGAATTTGTAAAAGTCATAACATTCAATTCAACTAGGGACAAATTAAACTAGGGGCAAGTTACCTGTTCCTGTGTGGGGGGCACATCGTGGGCCTGGCTGCTTTAGGTGCCATTTGGGAATGTATTTGCTAATGGTTTAACCCAGAGCCCTGGGTTAAACCCGACTCTGCTGGTCCTTGGTGCCATGAGTTGGGTTTTTCTCCTAACTTTGAATTTTAGGACTGCAGAAAAATCATTATTTCCTCTGTGTAAGAAAATGGATTCTACTTCAGAATGTCTGCAACCAAAATAAATAACGTTCTGGTCATGGCCAGGAATAAAGTGTGTTCCTTGCGTCCGTGTTTAACCGCATGGGGATGTTCCCTGAAATCCTGGGTCATCCGGGAGGACCGACCGGCCTCATTTTTATTGTGTTGCTCACAAAAGTGATGCTGCTCTGCAGGAAGGAGACATTTACATTACGATCGTGTCCTGCAGCTCCAGTCCACACCGGCCCCGACACTTGCTCCGAGAGACGCTCCGTGTCTCGCTCCGAGATTAGATTCCACCCCGACAACCCTTTAACGTTGCATTAAATTAGAAATTAACTTCACCCGACCGCTCGCCAGATAATTGCCCTCCCGACAGGCTGCAAAAATATTTAAGATACCTCCGAGGCGATGAAGCTCCTGTGGAAACGTGAGGTCTTCTCCTTATCCAGCCCAGGGCCTGGCTATTAATCACTCCTGCTGCAGCCGCAGCTCCGACGCGTGTGGATGCTGCAGGAGGGACCCCGTTGCCTCCATGGTCCCGTTCTCCATCCCAGGCTCCATCCTGGGCTCTATCCCAGGCTCCATCACGCATTCCCGGGCTGCACTTGGCTCTTTTAGGGATCTCTCATTGGTTCCTGCAGCACAAGGTCAGGCTCGAAGCCTCTGGTGCAATTTATGGTCAAACCTGGTGCTCGGAGACCCGCAGGGGCAGCAGCCTCGAGCTCCAGCCTGGGCTGCTGCAGTGGTCCCTGTGGTCGGGATGTCCCCAAAGTCACATCCCTGCGGCGCTGGATGGTGAGGACGGAGGTGGCGGGTGGTGAGGACGGGATAAGGGCAGCCCAAGGAGACCTGATCCCTCGGGGGCTTTGGGGACACCGAAACGAGTCTCCCTTTACACTTTGCCTTCAACCAGCGTTACGGAGCAGCAGATGAGCTGCCCCCGCGCTGCTTTGTGAAGGGCAACGTGTTTACAAACAGCTTTGCACCGAGCAGGACGGCAGCAATGGTCCAACAAGGCACACATGGATGTGCACGTATGAGCACGTACACGCTCTATGCAACCATATGACCCATACGTACCCATATGCACCCGTATGCACCCGTATGCACCCATATGTACCCATATGTACCCATACGTACCCATATGCACCCGTATGCACCCATACATACCCATATGTACCCATACGTACCCATATGCACCCATATGTACCCATACGTACCCATATGCACCCGTATGCACCCATACGTACCCATATGTACCCATATGTACCCATACGTACCCATACGCACCCATACGTACCCATACGCACCCATACGTACCCATATGTACCCATACGCACCCATACGTACCCATATGCACCCGTATGTACCCATACGTACCCATATGTACCCATATGTACCCATATGCACCCATACGTACCCGTATGCACCCATATGCACCCGTATGTACCCATACGCACCCATACGTACCCGTATGCACCCATATGTACCCATACATGCACCCATATGCACCCATATGTACCCGTATGCACCCATATGCACCCGTATGTACCCATACGTACCCATATGTACCCATATGCACCCATACGTACCCGTATGCACCCATATGCACCCGTATGTACCCATATGCACCCATATGCACCCATATGTACCCGTATGCACCCATACGTACCCGTATGCACCCATATGCACCCATACGTACCCATATGCACCCATACATGCCCATACGTACCCATACATGCCCATACGTACCCATATGTGCCTATACACACCCGCAGCCACTGGTTGTTCTTGTCCACCTGTTGACAGCGAGGCCTCGTGCAGCCCATCCTGCACCTTCATTCCCATTTTACCCAAACTAAAGAGAAATAAAAATTCCTTTTCTTCCTTTGCAATCAGTCCCGGTGCCCCGCTAATTGTGAGCCCTCCGACACCGGGGTTTAAGGTTACACGTAGCAGCTGCGAAGCATTAGGGCGAAGTGATTACGACCCGCTGGAAGATCCCGAACGTTTTTACAGTATCTCAGGAGCACGAGGGAAAGACGACAGGAAACGACACGAACATCCCTACCGCTGGCCAAGGCGAGGGCGACGCGGCTTTCGGGCTGCTCCGGCGCTTCCGATGCGGCAATCGCTGCTGGTCCCGGTGGTGCCGGACAGGTCGGCACTGCAGGAGCATCCCGAGTGTCCCCAGCATCGTGTGAGATGCGACTGGACCCGGCGGGGACACGACGACTCTGATTCTACCTGAATTTGGGTTGTTAAGTCCAAAAATTGCGATCCCACCATCCAAAAAAGCTCCCTTAGGGCACAGCTTGAGCACGCGGGTCCCTGCAGGGGACAGGGCACAACGTAGGGACAGCGGGTGCCGCGGCCACGTACGGCCAAGAGGGTCTGCGTGGGGCAGCCAAGACGCCAACCCCGCTTGTATCCGCCCCCTTCTTAACCAGAACATCCCGATTCATTGAGCTTCTTGCAGACCGGGTATTTCCACACGGCCGTGCTGCGGCGCTTATAAAAAAGGGCATTTAGAGCCTGCAACACCAAAACTAAGAGCAGCGACGCCGCTCGGCATCGCGGGTGTCCGCGGAAGCGCCGGCTCCATCGGAGCCGCAGCCGCCCACTTCCCGTGGGCAGAACTTTGTCCCCGCGGCGCACGGTGACAACACAACCCCTTCTGTATGCGCTAATCTGGATTTCGTTTGAACTTCTGGGGCTGACCTTGGCTTGAACCGCGCTAGAAATCCTCGCGGCCGCGGACCGGCTTGACCCGCTCGCTGCATTTGCTAGCGACGCCGCGTCCTACCCCGGCTCGCCGCGCTCAGGCCTTTATTTTGCAGGCATAAAAGCAACGCAGCGTTACCGCCGAGCGGGATAGCACCGATATAGCCCGTGGGCCGGAGCTGCATGCACTTCCTTACGGACAAACTACCCTGATTTCAGCCCTCTTTATTTTTTATTTTTTTTTTTCTTGAGAAAGGACTGACTGAAAACTGAGCAAGAAACTGAAATTATTGCTGCAGACTCGCAGATTTTATTAGTGCTTTGCAACCCGGGAGAGAACAACAGCAAGGAAAGAGCTGAGCAGTGGTGTTGCAATGAAGGGAAATGAAGCCTGAGGCTGAATTTGGGATCTGGCGCTTGCATTGGCATGGAAAGAGGGTGATCACCTCCAACCAGGGGTTGTACGAGGCTCTCCCGGGTGGCCCTGCAATGCGACGGGTGCAGCAAGCGTCCCCCAGCAAGCTGTGCCAAGGATCAAGTCCAAATATATATATATATATACACACATATACACATATATGTATCTACAGCCACGATCCTCTCCACCAGAAGGTGACCAAAAACCCCAAGCAAGACTCTTTTCTCTCATATTCATCACCCATCAGAGCAATCAGATATAAATAACGATCTTCATAAGCGCTAAGCTGGGGTAAGGAACCTCATTGAAGTCTTTTTTTGTTTCATTCTCTTAAAAAAAAGTTGTCCTTGCACAAAACTATGAGAAAACAAAATGCAAACCCAAGCTGCACTGGTGAATAACATCCACCGATGGCTTTAATGAAAGCCCTCAAGTTAGTAAATACGCACATAGTCTTTGGTACAGGAAGATATATGAAGCACACATCAAGGCTAGCAACACTCCATGACCATTGACATTTAAGCAGTTTCTTGTTTAACTTAGATTTATTCAATGACACATGCATTTCTGGACAGATATCAGCGTTCCAGTGAACAACTTTTATACCCAAATAGGAGAAACTGGCGACTGCAGTTAGTCAATGAAGTCTATTTCTAAAATACAGGACTAGGGTAAAACCGGAGCAATCGAGCTCATTCTTCCGAAGAACAAAAAGAGACATTTCCATTCATAATACTCCTGGCATTGATGCATATCAGCGGGGAAGGAGAGCAGCAGGGAGATGCAACCACGGAGGAATAACCTTATATCAGCCCTGTCCATGGAAAGTCCTTGAGTTTCCACTCTCTCCAGGCCATTCCTTAACGCTCGGCACTTTTGCAGCCGGCGGGAGCTCCCGGCTGGCGCTCGCGCCGCTGCATTGCGGAGATTCCCTTTATCTTTTAGCGCAAGAAGCAGATAACGCCGGTGAAGCCATGTGCGTAACCCAGAACGGCTTTGAAACAGTCCTCCTCTCGCATCTCTTCCCGAGCACGGCAAAAAAAGACAAAAAAAAAACCCCAGAAGCAGCCACAGAGGCGGGAGGATCGACGACGGAGTCTCTTCGTATTGCACAGGAAAACAGGATTTTGCGAGTACGTTCCAGGAAGGTTGGCGTGGAAGAGATGCCGCTTGTTTTGGGGATAACGGGGAGCATCCGTCGGGCTCACGGGAAGCCGCTGGGGAAGAGGCTCAGGGGCTGGTTCTCGTTGGTGGGCAGGGGCGAGCGGTACCCGTCGAAGTTGCGGGGGATGCTCCCGCTCGTGGAGCCCGAGCTGTTGCTCAGCGTCTCGATGCTTCCCTCTCGCTGCAGCTCTGAAACGACACGCGGAGCGGGGCGGGTTAGCGGGGCCCTTCGGAAGGCGTTTTGCAGCAAACCTGCGCTTTGGGGATGCGGGGTGGTAACGTGACCGTTGCTGTGTCCCCTCGGTCCCCCTCGGCCCCTCGTCGCCCGCTTGAACCCGGCGGCCGCCCCGGCCCAGATTGGGACGCGGCGCCCGGGTCCCCGACGGGCCGCGAGGGCCTCATCCCCCTGTATGGCCCTGTCGCTGCCATCCATCCGCCTGCACCAGGGGTTTTGCTCCCTATAGGGGATTTTGCTCCCTATAACCATATTACCCTATATACAAAATACACAGTGAAAGCACAGGGGCAGTTCACGAAAGCAGGAAGCATTCCGTGCTGGAAAGCTGTGTGATTCCCACCTGCAACCCAGGCATTTGCAGGAGGACAGGGAGAGGCAGGAGGGGACAAGGGCCGGACCTTACTGCTCCCTTATGGGGGACAAACCCATTGCCACTGCCCCGGCTGCAGCATCTCGGCTCAGGAATGCGCACGTCCGGAGCGCTCCGCTCCCCTCCGCGCGCTCGGGAAGGAAAACCGGTCATTTAGATCAGAAACGAGCGGCGTATCCCACACTAATGCCGCGCTTATCCCGTCTGCTCCGGCGCTTTCATCTGGCCGGGCGCGCAGCTGGCTCTGGTTAAGCGTCTCACGTCAGAGCGCTCGCTCGCCGCGGCCGCGCGGGACGCGCTCCGGCCCCATCCGACATCGTTAGCGCTCCCGAACTCCCGACGAGGTTACGCATCGCTCGCCCGGCCTCTTTCTCACCCCCTTTTTAAGCTATAATTGATTTTTGGGGCAAATTTTGCGTTTTCCGTAAGCGCAGCCAAAGGGGAGCGGGCGGCAGGGTGGGAGATGGGTGCTCACTCCGCACCGTTCCCGGGGCTCCCGGTGTCCTTCCCCGTCTCCTCGGTTTTCCGGGGATTTTGTGGCCGTCCTGCACCTCGCTGCGGTCGCGGGGAGCCGAGTGCGCCCGGCTGCCAGGGGGTGGCACTGCCGACACTGGTGCCAGCCGCGGCGGGCGCGGGGACGCGGACCCGGTGAGGCGCCAGCGGGGCCATCGCCCGTGTCCCCTGCGTTGGGCCAAGCTGGTGGCCGGGCTCGGGGCGGCCTCGCTGCATCCGCACGGAGAATCCGCTCGCTCTGGAACTAATTACGCAGCACAAGAGCCGCGGAGTCGGATACCTGAAACGGCCCTAAAAGCTGCCGGCTGCGGGGAGCGGGGCGGCCGGGGGGAAACGCGGCGCTTGCCGCCGGCCCCGGCTCTCGCCCCACGCAGCCGGGTCGCTCCGCGGCCCACGGGATGGAGCGGGCACCGCGTCAGCTCCGCAGACCCCCGCATCCAAGGAGCACAGAGCCGCGCTCAGCGCCCGCCTGGGTTGCCCAGAATGGGCCATTTCATCCAGCATCCTCAGGAATAAAAAAAAAATACACTTAAATATATTGCAAAGGACTTTCTTCCATTCCTTTTTTCCCTTTTCCTGCAGATCAAGGGTATTCTGGAGCCAAGTGCAGTCCTGGACAGCCCTGCCATGTGCCCACTGCCACCGCAGCAGCTCGTGGGTGCAAAACGAGGCCAAATCCGAGGACTGCAGGACCCGCAGGAACAACCTACCCCGTGATGCGGCTGGTGTCACGTAACCCCCGAGGACCCTCCCATGTCCTGCGCAAGGAATAAACCCACGGATGAGGCATGTGGGTGCAAACCAAGCCGTCTCCGCGCTGCTCAAATAGAGCAGGACAAATCGGTCCTGCGAGCGATCGCGTTTGCTCCGGTGGAGCAGCGCCAGCTCCGGACGTGGCCCCAGCCTGTCTGAGCGTTATTGTATCTGCATTCCCCCATGCATATACTGTCGAGATGTATTAACTCCCTTAAATGTACCAGTAAAACAACCTCTTATGATACACTTTAATGAACTTGTACGGTAGCCAACAAATTGCGCATCGTATAAAACCCCTTCTGCCTTATAGACTCGCTGGCTGTTTTGTAATAGCTGCAATTTGCCGCTGCCGAAGCAAGATAACCAGGGTTGAGAAGTCAGGCTTTGCAGAAACCTAAATATTTGATTTTGGGGGGCGGGGAGTGGGTGGGAGAAGGAAGAAAGGGGCCTCTGGGAGCTATTTATGGGGTCAAAATAACATGAGACCTGCTCTTCTCGTAGCATTTCCACCATCAAGGAAATGAAATACTGTGAGAAGACCAGCGCTCACATTATTTTGGCCCCGTAAACGGCTCCCCGAGGCATTGAAGAGCCCGTGAAAAACAAACACAAATACAAATAAACGCTAAGACTGGAAGCGCAGAACGCTCAAACCTGCCCCTGTCCCCAGAGGGAGGCGGCTCGCAAAGTTCTCGCGGCTCTTAAAAAAAAAAAATAAAAGGGATGCGGAAAAAGAGGGAAGAGCAGGAACATCTGCCGGAGCGATGGAGTCATCCGAGGGGAGGCAGGACGGGCCCTGCCGGCGCGTTTGACGGTGACGGCGGCGCCGGGGTGACGGGATGCGCCCTGGAACGGCGGTGCAGCCGGCACAGCTGGCAGCGCCGGGCACATCTGGCGCAGCTGGGCGAGGGCGCGCGGCCCCGCGCGCGGGAGGAGCCCCCGGGGCTTCTCCTTAGCCCCTTGGGGCTCCCCAGCGCCGCGCCGGAGCCCCGCGGTTGCTCTGCCCCACCAGATCCCGCCGGGTTTCCAGGGATCCAGGAGGAGCAGAGCAGGAGCCGCCAAAGGACCCGGCAAACCCAGCAAGGTGCAGCGTGCCGCCAAGCTCCAACGCGAAACCGTTTTACACGGCGCATTAATTCAATGCCCGAAGAAAATCCATACAGCCCTCTTTTGCCCGGAACGCTCATAAATTATGCTGCCCTGTTTGTGCCCTCTGCAGCGGCCCGCTCGAAGCCCCGGTAGCTGCTTTACGTCTGCTCCGGAGTCTCATCCCCAGCGCATTATTTCTTCTAATGGTTTTTCCCTTCTCCGCGCGCCTTCCCCTGCAGCGGGCTGCTAAGCGCCGCTGCAAAACACCCTCCAAAACGCCCTCGCCGCCCCGTCCCCGCGCGCGGCCGCCCGGGCGCCGCGGTGACAGCCGGCCTGATGTGCCGGGCTAGCGGGGAAGCAGCAGCGGCTCTGAATACGAGAATTATTCTTCATCATCTCAAGCTGTCACAACGCATCACGCTCAACGCCGCGGCGCGCTGGAGGAGTGACCCTGCGCTGAATGGGAGAGCGCTCGGGGAAAGAACTAATTGTAGCCTCTTTTCACACGTCAGTCACTTTTCACAGCACCGAGCCTTTCAAGCTCAACTAATGTCAAGTTCCCTTTGCCTTTTTTCTGGGCTGAGCGCTCCTGATTTTTTTAAGGACGGCGTTTTTAAAGGAACGAGGTCTCCGGCGAGGCCCGGAGCCGGGGAGGACGCGTCGGGGAGAGGCGCACATCAGAGAGCCTCCCGGCCAGCCGCGGAGTCGTTAGGAATTAGACAATTAACAAGGAGGAATGCAGGAAGCGGGGGTAATGGCCACGAGGCCCAGGGCCTCCCGGGTGTCCTTGCCTCCGCGGCGAGGCCGGGGCGCGCGAGATGCCGCGAAGCGGCGGATGCTTCAGCCTCCCCTATCACCCAACCTGCAAAATGCGCCGTGGCCAGCGCTGCATTTTTGCCCTGTTTGCGCGGCATCGTGGGGCGGTCGGGGGCTTCCGAGTGTTCCTTACTAACTGCGATGAATAATAATTACGGCGCTCCTGCCGTCTGGATGCGCATCCGAAGGGATCCCGTGCGCAGCGCGCGCTAAAGGGCCATTTCTACCAGCGCAGTGCGAGGCTCGAGGAGCTCTTAAACTGTTTGTAATTTACTCACTGCTCCCCGGTGAACGGTTTGGTTAAATATTTGTGTTTTGGGGATCCTGGTGCGGGATGAGCGCTTTTCAACCCAAGTTCTCCTGCTTCCAGGGTCCCAAGCTCAGCTGGGATTTTGGCTCTATTACTGCAAGTTCTCAGCCCCATCCCTGTCCCAGAGCCACGGGGACACCCCAGCAGACACCTTGCAGCATTTGACCATCTAATTAGGAAAAACAGGTTATCAGAAGCGTAAAAAGTGGGTTAAGCCTGCTATGGGCCTGCCCCATTGCTTGGCAAACCATGGAGACAGATGCCCCGTGGGGCTTTGGGTGCCGTGATAGAGATGCTCTAAGAAAATCCTCCTTTCTTTCTCTCCTTCTTTCTTTTTAACCAGCAGTTTGGAAAAGAAAAGGCATTTTCTACATTCAAAAGAGGAAATGTAACACTACAGAACTCGAATATCGAAAATTAACTCCTATATTAAAATTATTTCATCGTGCTGCAACCTGGAAGATGTTGAGACAGCAGGGAAGCAGCTCCATGAAATTCTCAATGTAAAAGGATCCGTGGATTCTGCCTGGATGTCTCCTCCCAAGCCAGAATCCAGGGGCCTAGGTGAGGTATTGGATGCTGTGGAATTCTCTTAGGACAAGGCTGAATCAAGACAGAGCTCTGCAACGCGATGCACTTGGGATGCTGGAAGGAAGGTGCTGGGATGGCAGCGCGGATGCTACGGATGGAGCGAGCATGGATGGGATGGAGCCTCCGGAGCATCCGAGCGTGCGGATGGTGCTGCCCATGGCTCATTTCAGTGCTAAGACATCGAGGGGACACCTGAACTTCCAGCTCCAGAAATATCCGATTACTCGAAGCACGGGAAGGCTGTTGAGATACAGACAAAACATTTGCACGCACGAACTTAAAGAATTTGGTCTACGAAGAAAAAAAAACCCCAAACTTGTGTTGCTTTTAAAAAAAGAGAAACCAAAAAAGCTCCATGCAACTCGATTCCATCGAGTATGAGACTCAAGACTGGCACCCGGCCAGACTTGACTCTGAGCGTTTTATGGAAGGTTAAAAGTGCACTAGATAAAGGACTAGCATTTAGGGAGACAATATTCTTCACGATAGGCACTTTCACGATGACTGCAGTGCTTTTAAAAAATAATCTCAAGTTTCCTAGAGCTGCGTATTTTTGTAAAGAGGTTTAGGATGTTTTCCTACATAAATGGCACTTCAGAAGGACAAGTTGCCGATTTTAGCCAGCATGTGAAATAGCAAGAAGTGGAGCAGCCCGGTGGTTATAGAAAACAGATTTCTCCAGCCTATAAACATAATGTAAACCTCCTACCTCCTCGTGCGAGATTTCCAGGAGAGTTTGTACAATGAATATGCAGATATTGGTTGTTTGGGTTTCAAGGAATTCCCTCCCGCTTCATCTTGGAGGTTTCAGGGTACCATAAGTCCTGCAACGTGCCCGCCGCGCCGCTCCTGCACGCGCCCGGGCGCTTATCTCGTGTCTGCAGTTGCGCAAGCCGCACATCTGCGTGGATCAGAGCGAAAGCATTTACAGGGGAAAACAGCGCATTAAAATTCCTGGGGTTGCTCTCCCGTTCCCAGGGTTATGCGAGCGCCTCCGATTGCTCCACGGCGTCCCCAGCGCCACCAGCCAAGGCCACCGGCGCGTTCCTGGCATCCTGCGCCCTTGCTCGAGGGTTAGTGGGGACGTGGGGCTCCCCTAGAGACGTGGCCACCGCGTGGGTCCCTGTCTGGGCACCCCAAAGCCCACAGCCTGCTTGGAGCGCCCGCGGGGGTCCCGTCTCGGAGAGGGCGGCAGCGCTCGCGGGTGCCACATGAAGCCCCCTTGCTCTTCCTCCCTCGAGCGAGGGAAAAAGCTGGATGGGGAAAAGCTGCTTTAATGTCAAAATAACAAATACGGCGATTACCTCACGGTCTGGGCAGCACCGCGCCGATCTGCTGAGCGAGGGATTTCAGGCACGCCGAAACCTCAGAACTTCAGCGACCGCTTTCATGTCTCAGACTGAATTTTTCCCCCTCCTTGTGATGTTGCCCGGGTTATGGGATCCCCTCCGTAACCCTCGTTTGGGAAAAGGAGGCCGCGCGGCACGCAGAGGGGGATTACAAAGCGCAGCCGTTCTGGCAGAGTTTCTAGGGCTTCCGACGCAACGCGGCCTTTTTCTGCACGGCGAGGAAAGCTCCCGATCGACGCCGGGGCCGGCCTCTTGGAGCAGACGGATGCTGAGGAGGAAGCCGGGCCCGGCTGGAATTTGGGTGGGATTCAAAGGAAAAGTTGGAAGTTTGGGGGGAGCAGATGCTCAGCTGGGGTGGAGCGGCAGCCGCGCGGCGCGGGGTACCAGGGGGGTCCCCAACCCCAGCGGTCCCCAACCGCCCTGGTTAGACCCCAGGAGAAGGGACCTTCTCCTTCAGCCTCTCCGCGCCGGCTCCAGCATCACCGAGAAACCCCAAACGCATCCGAACGATTCCAGGTCCAAAGCGAACAGATTGGGTCAATTTGGTCAATTATTTTAGCGATTCCATTGACGTTGCTGCTTCAAGCAGATCGATTTTCTGAACGCAGACCTGATTTTAAGACGCACTCAGAGCTTGGAGGGGCAGGTTCAAACCGAAGCCTCTACCTGAGCTGAGTGTGACCTGGAGAGCTGCAGGGAGCCGTGGGGACCTGCTCCTTGCAGGCCTCTTAATATGCTCTATCATATTTATATTTATATTTATATTTATATTTATATTTATATTTATATTTATATTTATATTTATATTTATTTATATTCTTTATATTTATATTCTTTATATTTATATTTAAAATACTTATATAAATATATATATTTATATGGCTCCAAATTCTTATGTTAGACATAAACACCAAAAAGCCTTGACAAAAGTGACACCTGAAGCTCCATTTGGGCATGTTGCTAATGGGGTTGTTCGATACAATAGCTTGTACCTGCTCTCATGAAACCAGAGGACATGGAAAATAAACTGAACTTTTCACTTATAAAGAGTTGCTGTTTCCAACTTATTCAAGCAGGGATCCTAATGCAGTTTGCATTTTTATTTTCCCTATTAAAGACACCGAGAAACGTGTGAATCAGCCGCACACCGTGGAAAAACGCGGAGCAGAGCAGAGCGCTCGCGTCAACGCAGCAAACCCAAGCAAACCGAGGCGCTCCCGAACCACGACCCACATAAAACGCAAGTTAAATCATCTCAAGCTGTTCAAACGCAGTCAGTGCTGGGGCATGTGGCAGCAGAGCGGACAGAACTACCTGCTCTTCACGTTGCACCGTTTCTGCAGGTTTCTCCCATGCGTTTTGATGGGGGAACAGCCACACTTGCAAGCAGAAAGCAAGCGAGTGTCGGCAGAACCCTGTCAAACACAATCTGGAGATGTTTTTCTAGCGCGTGCTGATAAAAGCAGCCCCGAGGGCAGGCAAATAAGTGTGCTCAGAGCTCCGGGTCTGTCCTTGCACCGCTCGCCCCGGCTGCGGAATAGGGACGGAGGCTACGAGGTTAATTTATTGCCCCTTCGCCTTCTGCATCTGCTTTTGGGGAAAACACGAGGGTTCTTGTTCTGGCTGATAGGGAGTAAGTCACTGAGCAAAGAAACAACAAATAAATACCAGAAAAAAAAAGGAAAGGGAAAAAAAAAAAAGATCAATTTTAGCTGTGTGGGTATTCTTGGAAAATAGGATTAAAAGTCTCTCATAGAAAAAAGGCATCAAATAATTTGCTTCCTGGAAACAGTCATTTTCCCGGGGTGAAGCATAGCTGCCCTCAGCCAGAGCCCGACGCTGCAAAATCCTCTGTTTTTTTCAGCACAGCGAATGGCTGGAACTACCTATTGCTGTCAGCACGGAAAACTAATTCCTGCCGCGCTGGGTACGGGGCCGAGCACGTCCAGACCACAAGGAATTGCTGGGATGGGAACTGCCTTGGAGAAACCTCTGCACAGCAGAAGCAAAGCAAAGCCCAGGAAAATGCTTCTACCCTTTGCTCTGCATTTTCTATCTCACCATCTTTTTTATTCTTCATAAAAGAACAGACGAGCTGTGCAAAGCAGCATCCTCATGGGAAGACCATGCATTTGCAGGTGGGATTCTGCAACAGCCTGCACCCCGTTTCCCTTTGCTGGGACGGTAGCATCGATGTTATTTCCACTTGCAAAACGCCTCCGATTTCTAATTTTTCATCCTATGAACTCTCCGCCAACAGCTTGTGCATACAATATTTAGCAATAACAACCAGAGCAAGATAAAACCCGCCGCAGCTTGAGAGCGAGCTCAGGATATGATTCCTCCTCACCGGATGCCTGGAAGATGTCACAGAAATTCTCTCTCTCTCAGTGCAACCCGCGTGGAGCCAATATGAACTCCCAGCAAAGTGCTTAAAAACCCATTATTTATAATAACTGTTAAATGATGAGACATTGTTTACCCAGATCGCAAGATAAATTCTCACTTACAGAATGCTTGCCTGACTGTCCTGAACGTCATCTGGTTTTTATTTAAATGCAAAATGCAATTAGGCTCCCAATAACACAGCAGAAGAATTCAATAAGATGGGGCTTTTCACTTACAGTTTAATATTAACATTTTCCCATAAATGTTAATGAATCAAAGTCTACTGTTTTATATATTATCCATGCTGGGGAAACGGCAGGCTGGGCAAGGGGGGAAAGATGATATTTTCATAGCGCAATTTAGGATATGTACTGCAAGGAAAGGCACCTGCACCAGGCACCGCTAAGACCTGCTTTTTTTTCTTTTTTCCTTTTTTTTCTCCTTTTTCCTCTCCTCTATCCCGCTTTCTGCCTGTCCCTCTCCCCTAGACACACTCCGCGCATCAGATAGCAGAGCTGTTAAACAGGGATGTGGCCCACAACCCTGATGCTCATGGGTTTCAGCTTGGATATCAGGGCGAGATTATCAGAAAAAAAATCAGAAAAATCAGGGTGAGATTATCAGAAAAAAAATCAGAAAAATCAGGGTGAGATTATCAGAAAAAAAATATAAAAAAAAACGAATGGGGGTGATGGAGGTGCCGGCTCCAGAGCAGCCGGGGCGGCAGCATCCTGCACCCGCGTGACACTGCGGGATGGCTCTGGGGTTGGTGGCTTTGGTGACACTTCAGCAGGACATCGGGGAGTATCCTGCCTCCCGCAGCGCTTCCCGGATGGAGGAGGCCGCGCGGCCGGGCTGGAGCTCGGCTCGCGCAGCGACGCTCTAATTGTTTTAGCTGCCGACCTGCCCTTTATCGATGGCAGTTGTGCTGCGTTAATGCATATTTTGTTGTTTGGTGACTCACCCCGCGCTGTATCTCTCTCATAAGGAGCGCTCGTTTAACAGTTTGGCTACTTAACAATTTATTGCATAAATGGGTTTCCATCCTGCAGCCTTCTCCCCTAATGAGGGCCATGCATTCTTTATGAGAGCTCTGCTCCGCTCGCCAGGAACTCGGGCTCTTTTCCGTCGTGGCCGGGGAAGAGGAGACGCCCGTGACATCCGAGTGATGCCAGGGCCCTGCGGGGCCGAAGGCTGCAAAACCCCCGGTGAACAGACACCCAAGTCGGGCTGCACAAATAGGAAATGAGCTGCTAAAAACAGCAGCTTTTGTGGGTACCAAAACGCACGCCTTGAATAGCAAGAACCTTGATGCTTGATGCTGCAAACCCAGGAGCTGGAAAGATGCTCATTCCTTAGCAGAATCCGGCCAAAAGGAATACCTAGCTACCACGGCTCGCTTCTTTTTCCCACTGAAAGCAATAGCAAAAGCACCAGGGATGCAAAAAGCTTAATGCTTTACAGGGTACGCGGGGAAATAACCAAACGGGAGCAAAGCCGAGCCCCATGGAAAGGAGCTGTGCATCTTCCTGGGAAGTGCTGTGGGATTGCAGTAGCAGGATTAATTTGCTTAATCATTAGGGATAAAACAAAAATAAAATAAAATAAAATAAAATAAAATAAAATAAAATAAAATAAAATAAGAGAAAAAAAAACCACAAAAACACAACAAAATCCAACACAATAACAAAATCTCTAAGGGGAAAGGGAATTGTTTCTCCGTTAACTACATTGAGACAAAGCACCGGGAAGAAAAATGTCCAGTTCCAATAATGCCGTAACCTGATTACAGCCTGCACAGAAGAGCTAAAACACTTGCAGAACAATGAGTAAGAAATTAAGTTTCAAATTGAGTGCTGGCCCTATCTCGTGTCACTTCTCGATGCTCCGGCAGAGAGGACACCGCTGAGCACATTGCACATCCAGCAGATCGAGATGCCTGGATGCAGACATCATTTAAGTCATCTCATATATGTTTTTCCCCCACTTCTTTCTCCGGGAGGAATGACAAATCTAGAAATGTGCCTGCACTTTGTTTTATTATGATATTGATTTTTTGCTGCCAAGGGAAAGTGCATTTATCCCCTCGGCCTGCGTGCTGGCAAGAAAGGGTTAAGAAAATGTTTATCACAAAGCTGGCTTCAGAGTTGAAAGTAATGTGATCAGTAATGAATTTTGTGTTACATTAGGTTGTATAAATGGACAGACAAGCGCAGACAACAAGTGGCCAGGAGTCGGGGCTAATCTAATGATGTAAAAATAGAGACAGCACCAATTATACTTGGGGCCAGCTCAGAGCTCCTGCAGGGACTGCAAATGAATAGGTACAAATCAAATTACTGACTAATAGACGCACTACAAGAGAGGGCAGTCAATGCTAAATACATTAGGGCCTTGTGACCTCTCTGCTCTGAGCAGCAGAATCCTAAATTTGACTTAAAAAAAAATCAAAGAAACTCTTGTTCATTTAAAGAGAGAAATGGAACAATGTTATTTGTGAAATGATTTGAAGCACTCGGGGATTTTTTTTTGCTTGGTTCCTCCACGGCCGCTCTGTGCTCTGTAACCCCGTGAAATGCGGCAGGGAGAGGACGTTTGGAACCAGAAGAAATATTTTGTGTGCGAAAGGAAAAGACCTAAGAACAATACGGTCGCGTTACATACCAAAACATTTCAAAGCCATGTGCCTCTTTGGGGGGATGCTTTTTACCGCTACTTCACCGGCTGTGTCTGTATCAAAAATAAAATAGTTCTTTAAAAAAAAAAAAAAAAAAAAGAGCCTTGGTTTAATAATAAGAAAATTAAACTCCCCAAACCAAAATTGACCATAAATAAATGCAGTTGCCCAAATTCTTAGTAAATGTAGAGTATTGTCATTGTCTTTACAGACACCAGTAGATGTGTCCTACCAGGAAGGGACTGCAGCTCCCACCGGGAATGTCTGTGGCATCAATATCCATCCAACCCCCCTTAAAAATGGTCCAGTAGAAAAGGCACCGAATTGCCACGGTGCCAGGGCTGGCGCTCCGTGCGGTGTCCCCAAGGGAGGGGACCCGCTCGGCAGGGCTGTGTCGTGATCCTGGCCATGGGGACCGGTGGCAGCAGCCAAGACTGGGTGCCTGGGGGACACAGGGAGTCCCGAAGGTGCTGGTGGCCCCACGCTGGGTGTCCCTGCCCACGTTGGGTGGCCGGTGGCCTTGGCCTTGCACAAGCCCTGGGGAACAAGGGCCGGAGGAGGAAGGCCATTTGCTGCCTGTTGCATGCGAGACAATACAATAAAATAATAATAATATATAAAACAGGTTAAAATAAGCCCAGGCACCGCGTGCTCTCCGCACCCAGCTCTGCAAAACCCGGTGCCTCTTGAAGACCCTTGAAATTTCATTGCTTTTAGAAGCAGCTCATCGTAATAAGCCTTTTGTGGGAAGAGCTGCATTGAGCTCCCGGACTTATTTGAGGGGGTAATTTAATCTCCGGCCCTGGGATGAATATTCCAAAAGCTCCAAGGCTGCTTTTAGCATCGCTGCTATTTGATATGCCAGGGTGCTTGCTGCCCGCTGCTGCTGAGGTACCAAACCTGCCCGCAGAAATGCTTTTTTTGGGGAAAATCAGCAGTTCTGTGCGGCGTTCCTACATCCTGGGTCCCCATGAGAATTAAGGAAAACAGAAGGGATGGTGGAAATTAAAGCAGAATTGAAAGGAAGAGGAAGGAAAGACAGAGGGAAGGAAGGAAAGGTTCTAATTCAAGCTCTAGCTCTGTCTAGGGCTAATCCTAGTCTGGAAACTAAACGTGCAGATCCTGTTTGGTGCTGGTGGCTGCTCATCTGAACAAGGTTTCTGATGACAGGCGGTTTCTCTTCTGGAAAAAAAAACAGCATCAGAAGAGTTTCCCCGTGTCGGGATCAGAGGGAATCGCTCCTTCCTCCTTTCAGGCAGATGAATACCCTCCTGACCCGCACCAGGCGTGCAATAAAGCCGGTGACTTCACCTCTTGTCAGGAGCTTCAGATTTAGACGCGGGCCCCAAGTTTCACATTAAGATTTCAAAAACCTTCCCCTTGCAAAGCTCAAAGGTGTCGAGCCCGGAGCTTGGTGCGGGTCACCGGGAGCAGCTGAGAGCCAGATGGAGCCGCTGGCTTCGGAGCGGGGCCGGCTCCCCGCGCGGCCTGCGACGCGGAGCCCCAGCCCCTCCGACGAGCTCCACCTGCTCACGTGCCGTTAATCACATTAACGAGCTCGGTTCGGAATAGGAGCTTCATGCAGCACACAATTTGGGTTTGGGAAACTCCAGGGCGTTTCTGCGAGGGCTGTGCAGCGATCTGCTGCTTCTGCATCTCACTAACTCCAACACCGGTAGTTAAAAGAGATGCAGTTTTGCAGGGAGTTTGAGAGAAAGTGAGATAGGCCATTTTTCCCTTTCCTTTCCCCTTTTTCCTTTCCCCTTTTTCCTTCTCTTTCCCCTTTTCCTTTCCCCTTTTTCCTTCCTTTCCCCTTTCCCCTTCCCTTTCCCTTTCCTCTTTCCCCTTTCCCCTTTCCCTTTCCTCTTTCCCCTTTCCCCTTTCCCTTTCCCTTTCCCTTTCCCTTTCCCTTTCCCTTTCCCTTTCCCTTCCCCTTTCCCTTCCCCTTTCCTTTCTCCTTTTCTTTCCTTTTTCTTTTTTCCTCTTCCTTTCCTCTTCCTTTCCTCTTCCTTTCCTCTTTCCTTTCCTCTTTCCTTTCCTCTTTCCTTTCCT
>JAWLRI010000674.1:1539882-1568937 GCA_034781795.1 Crypturellus tataupa
CTTCCCGTCCCTTCCCTTCCCTTCCCTTCCCTTCCCTTCCCTTCCCTTCCCTTCCCTTCCCTTCCCTTCCCTTCCCCCTCTCCTTTTCCCTCTCCTTTCCTTTTTTTTTCTTTTAAACTGAAATTCTGCTCGCTTCCCCTTAATTCTATACTAAATCTTCAATTCTTGTGTTTTTTCTTGACTATGTTGGTGTCATACTTAAATCTTTCCCTCTGCAGACACTGCTTCTGGGCTGCAACATTTGGGGGATGTTCTGCAGTGTTTTAACACACGTTTTCAGTGGAAGTTCAATGTATTCCTGCTACAGGATTTGTAGAGAAAAATGCTATTTTGCTGCATAAACTAAGTGTAAACTGAGCTAACGCAAGGCACTGAATTTCAGGATGAATTTAAAAAAAAGGGATATATGCCCACAAAGAAAACTCTTACTCATCTATGATGATGGACCAGTTCCAACGCTTGTAAAACACTGCAGAAATGTGGATTTGGGTAATCTTTGTCAAAATAAATTAGATACGACTACAGCATAAGGGCAGCCAAACAAATTGTAACAGAGAAGACCCAGCAGACAGGCACCAACTGCAACCACAAACTGAATAAAACAGCAGGGCAGGTCCTGGGCGCTGGAGCTGCATCGACTCCGGCGGCACCGAGCGATCGAGCCGCAGCACCGGGGCCGACAGCGGCACTTCTATTGCTAAGGAAGCTTCCAGCATAAAACTAACTAAACATTATTTCTTTTCCTAGATTTAACATACATAAAAGCTAAAAGGACAGCACAAGGTTGGGCTGGACTCCCTGGATTCAGCGTATTTAGCTCTTACTGCACAGAAACACAGAAGGGCCACGGAAATAGTCTCTCTCGCTGCATCTGAGCACGAACCATCCACCACCCTGCAAGGGGCTTGGCCTCGTATTATAGACTAATTTTCAATTTTATGCCTAGAGATGACCAAAATGCATTTGAAAGCTTAAGAAATGCACTTATTGCACTCACTGAAGGACTAAATAAATCACAGGATTTACTGATTGCAATAATTTGGAAGGAAAGAACTCTAACCCGGGCTGGCAATTTCTGTATGACAAATCTGAGCCAATATTGTCAGGGAGATTTGTTTCCTGGCAGCACAGTTTATCAAAATACTATTTTTTTTTTTGGAGAATGCAATGCGAAGCCAGAGCACAAACTCATTTACATTGCAAATGTAAATATTGTGGCTGCTGGAAAACAAAGCTTTGCAAGAAAAAGAGGTCACTGACCACTAACATTTTGTGAATAGACCTTTTTTTTCAGTCAGAGTCTCATAGAAACAGCAAAAACATCTTGTTGCATCTTTGCCAATTTACGCCTCCTTTGGAATTAAATGTGTATCTGGGCTGACAGCTTATGTACAGCAGGCTCCACTTAAGATAGACATGGGTTGTCTGGATAATTGGATAACAAGGGGAAGAGCTGGTTTCCCAATCGACTCGACTAGCTGTATGACTGGAGTTATCATTTAGGTCACAAGCAAAGTGGATTTTTGGGGGGTCATTTTGCAGACCTGGTTCTTCTCCCATCCACTGTCCGACAACCCTTGGCAACCAGCCGGAGTTATAGACGGAGAAGGCCCATTAGGCCATGATTTTGCTTCCCTGCGGACACTGGAATTGCTCCTCATGGTTTTCACGTGCTCCAGTTGGACGTTTCCATGATTTTAAGGTCCTCCAGTTGGATGTTTCCATGTTTGGATGTTTACGGAGCACCTCATGGTGCCCTCTGCAACGGACAGCAGCAGGGACGCGTTGCTACCACTGCAAATTGCAGGTCAAAACAGCAAAACTGCTGGAAAAACTGCCCAAAATAATTTGTGTATTATGAACTTGAGTTTCCTCTGCGCTACTGAGCCATATCAGCCCCGAATACTATACAAATCTACATGCCAGCTATGGCCTAGCAGTTCAGGCATTAAAAGAATCTATTTATCTCTTGCCATGAAGTGTGTGTCAGGACCAGTTGTGATAATGTCTCACTGCCCATCCTATTTCTCCTTTTCCTTTGTACGTGTAGTAGATCTGAGCACCACACAGGCACGAATACTCACATTTAGCACTACAAATTTCATTATAATGGTTCAGTTCAAGCGAGACTTTGTAGATTTCATTAAATTTCCCTAAAATGTTAAGCGCCGTCTGGATAGAACTCAAGGAGCACAAACAGGGGTTAAAGGCAGGCAAGACTTCAACTCGATGAGATGTTGGGGGAAATTAAACTAATCCTACCTATTCAGAGCAGCAAAGACACCTCCCCTCTGGAGCAGGGCTAATGTACCTCCAAACTCATCTATTTTTATTTAGCAACCAGCAGTAATTTGCTAGGGCTTTAATACAACCTCCTGCAAGCCTTGGGTGAGACCTACCCGCAGGCAAGAGGAGCCTTCCAGGTATCACCTGAGCAGCACCGTAAATTTTATGGCCATTTGGTAGGAAGAACAGTTCAAGAATAGGCAGGGGATGAAAGCAGAAAGGACACAGCCTTATCAAGAGGTTTTCTCTGCTGCACCAGGTAATCCCGTACCCAAATCCCGAGAATAAAATGTTAGTTACAGCGAGAGCCCTACGTAGGCAGAGGGACACAGATAGGGAGAGCAGGGTGGCAGGATTAGGTGAGTTGGGTTAACGCTCGTGTTAACTCACTGCTGCAAGAGGGTGTTTATGTTTGCGACTTGGGGCATCTTCTACACTCCCTATGAACTACCTGGAGTAGAAAAGCAGGGGGAAATCTCTGTGGAAGAATTTTAGCTCAGCGATGGTATCTCTTTATGAACAGCTCTGTCTTTATACAGAGAAACCTTGAATTTTGTGAACCTAATCTCACGCCAAAGCAGCTGACTCTGATCTGTCCTGGTGAAAATGGTAAGCAAATCTATACCTCTATCTTTTTCTATCTTCACAGCTCATTTCTCCATCTTCTCAGGGCTTGGAAAACATGATTAAACTCCACATCGCCATGGAGAGGCATCTCTATCCTTACTGCAGTGATGGAGCACCGGAGTCAAGGCAGGTTAAATGCCTTGTCCAAGGCAAGAAGATGGTGAGAATGGCACCAGATCTGTCACTGCGACCCATACTGAGCATCCAGCCTTTGCAAACACCCAGTCCTTGGAGCTCCTCTCTGCTCAGCACTAGCAATCAGAGGTGGAGGGGCTGAAAGAAGAGAAACTGGGGACGTGAAAGTGCTTCTGGTTACTGCCACTTGCACCTCGATATCGCAGGAGCCTGAACTCCAACTGCTTCTTCTTGGGCACCACGATGCCCTGCTGTGGGTTAGATGCTCCATAGGTTGCCGTACCCCTACATACACTAAAACTCGCTCTTTTTTCTTCCTTTTTTCCTTCCTAGGCAGCTCGCCAGCGCAGTGACAAGCGAGTTGGCAGCTGCTGTTAGAAGCCACCGTTGCTGTTAGCTGCCGGTCGCAGCACAAACGGTGCCCGGATCAGAGAGGGACTGAGCCCTCTCACTAGAGGGCATTTTAAAAGTCGCAATTAATGAGACAATAAAGCCGCACTAACTGCACTTTGCCATTCCTGATCGTTTCCCACCACGAGGCCCCTCGGAGCAGCGTGATCTCTGACGTGCCATTCCATTTATTCAAACAGATGATACAATTTATCAATATAATGGACACTGATGAAGACGGATTAATTTGGATTACAGGACCAGCACTTCGCAGCGTCTATTTAGGACACAAAATTGGGATGTGTGCGATGATGATGACGTTGTGAATGGGCACGGGCTGAAGGTGCTCCTGGCAGGAAAGGGCTTAACAGGGCAATGCAGGAAGGCTTCAAATGTCAGGGTTTTTCTTCAAGTTACTTTAGGCTTCTCAGGCTACATCTATGTGATCTAGCAACATTTTCCTCCTTCTCGCACTAGGGGAGAGCCCAGAGGAGTTAATCAGTCACAGAAGAAGCAGGCGGAGAGAAGGGCAAGCGCAACTTTAGTTAACAAAACCAAACGAAAAAGAAATCAAAAATCACCATTGGGTGAGATGCGCGTGATCTCTGATCACCCCTCTTCTTTGTACCTGTTCCTGAGCCCACTATGTCCCTGCTGGGCGACTCGCACATCGCGTCGGCCAGGCGCTCGCGGAGGCCCTCCTCGCCGTGCTCCAGGGACGACATGTGGCGCAGGCCGAAGTTCTCGGGCCAGCTCCCGCACACCTCCAGCAACGTCACGCTCCGGTCATAGGTACCTTGAACAGACAAACGGGAGACGTCTGGTAGACCTCGGGAGCAACCCCCTTCCGCCCGCGGCATTTATCGCAACGGTTCGTTTGAGAGAAGCCCTCGCGTTCTCCGAGTTGCTGCAAAGCTCCTTGCAGCCCCTTCATTCGCATGGTGATGCTGAAGCAGGGGAGCAAGCGGAGCCCTAGGAACTGGACTGCTCGACCAAGCAGCTGGAAGCAAAAGAATTAAATGAGAAATATAGATCCAATTCTGCTCTCACAGCAATGAGAATCAGGAGCGTCGCTGAATTCAACCTACCAACACCAGTGCAAACGCCGACAGACTCGGAGCTGAGCTGCTTTGGAATTGCAGAGAGGTTATTAAGCACATCCTAGGTAACTAGGAACTAGTTTTGAAGTTGACTTGTGAGGACACACTGCTTGTTGGCTATATTGTGTTTTAAATAGCTCTATAGAACAGAAAAAGTGAGCCTTTCTTTCAGATTATATGCGGATCTTCTGTGTTCCTGCAAAGTTTTAGGTCAAATTCGAGCTAAGAGTCTCTCATCAACAGTGTTTTATTGAAAATGCTGGCTAATATGATAGCACCTACAAAAAAGACACAAAATAACTCCCAATTTGGAATTATTTCCTAATTGAAAATAGCACACAATGTTTTGCTGAATGCAAAAACTAGATTTTGAATCCAAGATCCCTTTGAAGTGCAAACTAAGTTTATTGTGATTTATTATACAGTGAGTCTCCTGCAAAGGCTCATTGAAATCGCTCCCATTTGGAGCAGGATTCCAGCCGGGCTTTGGTGCTCAATGCACAGACCCTTCCCTCCGCTATTAGGTAACCGAATACGCGGCGTTTCTCGCGCCTGGTTTCTGCCAGCCAAGCGACGAGGGGGGGAAAAATGCAAATGCCGACGTTCCTCAAAGTTAAAAGCACACGAAACACGTCCGTGTTATCGGGCCTGCGGCTCTCCCCTTTGATCAGCCGTCAGAAACTATCTGCGCCCGCGCGCGGTGGCTGCGCAGCCTCACGGCACACTCGCTGCCCATGACAGGTGGTAATAGAAAGGGTGAGAGACCGAGCCCCGCGGCAGGCGGCCCTTCCTCTGATAACGGCCGGAGGAGCCGCGATAACCGCTGGTAAACACTCGGGCCGCCGCTTAATCCGTACATCAGCAAAGAGGGGCAGATAAATTCCACCCCGAACGGCGCGGGCGAAAGCGGCGGGGCCGGCGCGCGGGGATTGATATGGGCCGCGACGGCGACGCGCGGCTCCTGAATTTCGTCGGCGCGCGCGCGGCTTTGATTTATCGCCTCGCCCGGCCGCGCGGGAGATTCCTGGCACTAGAAACCCATCAACACCGAACGGGCCGGGGCTGCGGCCGCGGGCGATACCTGCAATTGAACCCTGGACGTGGCGCGGCCGCGGGGCTGAGCCGACAGCCCCACTCTCCAACTGGGGCTTTGGATTTAGAGGGTTATTCCAGCCCACTGGTTGGTTTGGAAGAAAGGGATTTGGAGGTTTTGTGAGAAAACACCGTGAGGTTAAGGAGTTTCCATGATATTTAAGTTTCTGCAACGCCTTGTTGTCAGCTCCCCTAATTGCAGGCAGGAAAGCAAGATATGGTCTTCTTGATAGCCTCTTTTTCCAATTCTTACTGTGTTTTCGGAGAGACCCTCACTCAGCTTCGATTCTGTTGAGGTCCCACTGATTTTGGTCATTTTGGATGGATCTGGATAGCCACCGAGGAGGTTTTTCAATGTGATTGCAGGCGGCGGGCGCTGGGGAGCTCCCGCGGGCGCTCGGGGATCTCTTCCCTCGTATCCGCTCTTATTTTAAAAGTGAGAAACGGGAGCGTTTCTGCTCCTAGAAGCAGGCGTATGAACAACAAGGCGAACGGCTCCCGAAGCTCTGCCAGGGTGACTGCAGACGTGGGCAATGGGGAAACCTCCGGGAGCGCCGGGCCCCGGATCCGGAGCTCTTGAGCGAGAGCGGAGGGGACAAGAGCAGCATTAGCTCGGCCATTGGGGCCAGGAGGCCTTAGTGGCAACGTGTGAGGTGCAAGTGTTAATGCAAATGCAAAAATGCATTTAAAAAACTGCAAAGGGAAGCTCTGGTTTTATCTTTCCTGCTTTTTCACTCCTTTTCCATGTTATGTGCCCAGCAAACGCTTCGTGTTGCTCGGCCAAAGGGCTCTATGCTCTGTGCTGTACTCGTGCAGAAACCTCCTCCTGCTTTAATATTGGTTCCACGTAAAAATGAGTATAAAATAAGACCTTGTTTAAACCAGAGAGGTCGTTTTGGACCGAAAAGCCCAAACCACTAGAGCTCTGCCTTGCTCCAATGGGAAAAAAGCTGTTTGGGGCAAAGCCAGAGCAGTTGCATGGGACCTTCCCATTCTCCTCAGCACTGCCAACAGGCAGCACATGTAGAGTGATTTTCTCATGGCAAAATTAAGTCCTGGAAATTCCCACACCTTGAAAAACTCTTCTGCAAAGTGCATGAAGTCACAGGGCTGGTTCTTCCCCCGGAGCCTTTGGGGGCTTTGCCCTACATCCCCCACGAGCAGCGGGACCCGGGCTAACGGCATTAAAGTTAACCGATAGCAGCAGCTAACCGCATCTTTGCAATTTATTAAATTGTAATCTCCTTTTCTGGCCGCCTCGCTCGCCCTTTCTCCATGCCGGCCTCTCGGTTGATAACATATCGTGCTTCTCATCGCCGGCTCCAGATAGACCTCGGAGGCGCATCCTGCCCTCGGAAGCCGGGGAGCCCCCGGTCCGGCCGCGCCGGCCGCCGGGAAGAGAGCGGGAGCCTCCCGATGGCTCCACGGATTGAGGGAAGGCGGATCCTGCCGCTGTGTTTACCAACAAACCGCTGAAATCCACAAATATCCGAGCGGGATGCGTGGAACCGGCCCTCCTGCTGCAGCCAGTGCGGAGCAGAACCCCCTATGAGGGGCAATTCAGCTCGGGACGGCTCAAACCTGTGTTATTTTAGCTAGGGAATTATTAGTGAAAATCTGCTGAAACCTCATTAAAACTATTGGAAAAAGAAAATCCCACTGACTGAAATCCGTGTTAATATTTCATCCTACGGCTCGGTGCTTTCAAGCAAGCAGGGAAGTTACCTTGGAGAATTTACTGAAGATGAAACGGGTGGAAAGGAGCCACCAGCCTCCTTGGTGCCAGCCCAAATTCACGGCACTGCAAATGTACAAAATAAACCCCAAATCCAACCAGAGTGAGCAGAAACTTTGGGTTTTTGGTTTTCCTGCTGAAACTTTAATTTTCTCCCGATAGGGACCTCATTTCTGTCCCTGCACATTGGCCTCGTCGTGAGATCTGCCCTCCTGGCTGCAGGACAGGGCAGGATCCGGCCCTTCTGCTTAATGTTTCTCACATTTTATTAACGGCTTCTGTTATTCCTCACACCAAATTACCTTGCTTGTAAGCGCGGGATTTGTCTTTAACATTGCAGTTGTTTCAAGGCTTTTAATATAAAAGGAAAATAAATTAAATTCTAGAGAAAGGGGGGAAAAAAAGAACCTTGGAAACCTCCCTTCATTTCACAGTTCACACCACCAGCCGAAGCCCAAGAAAACCAGAGCAGCTTATTTTCTTCTCTGAAAAACCGAGCGCTAAAAAGTATTTTTACAAAATATTTTAATGCTTCGAGTATGTTATTTTTCTAAGTCAAAATAGCTAAGCTAAATCTTTCACCATAGCCCTTTAATTCAAAAGCCAGGGGAAATTTTTTTCATTAAAGCCCTGGACGGCTTTGTTTAAAATATGAAATCAAGTAGCTCCATTTCCTGTCTTCTAAAGAACAGTAAATCAAACCCGAGCGCCTTCTCCACAAATACAGTAACGCTTCTATTAAAGGCCTTGACAGTTTTGCGCCTCACCTTGCATATTGCAACGCACCCGGGGGCAAAAAACGGGGGAAAAAGGGGCAAAAAAGCAGAGCAGGGGGTGAGGGTCCCTGCGTCCCCATCCCAATCTCCCTCCTCATCCTTGTGGCTCTGCTGCTCCGGTCCTGCGATTTTCCGAGCGGGATCCGAGCGGGAAGCAGGGCGATATTTTTAAAAATGCATAAATCTCTTCGAGGCAAAACAAATATAGGGGAAGGAATGTAAACATTATTGTAAAGCGCATAATAAAACGTCTGTTTGTTAATTTTGCCCCTGATTCTCCGGCCTATCTGGGCTGCGGATGTCGAAGCGCTCGCCTTTTTTTTTTTCGCCCCCCTTTCCTCATTTCAAAATAGTTTCCTGCATGTTATATGAATAAGCAAAACCTACGGTTTAAATCCCGGAGAACTTTGAAGTATGAAACCCACGGTCGATGGGAAAGTATGTTTTCATTAATCAAAGGAGATGTTTCTAAAGCCATCAGATTTATCATGACTGGGTTTCATATGTGAAACCCAATATACACACAGACATCCAGCGCTTGTCCTGGCGGATTAGGGCTGACCTTTCCCTCTCCTTCCCCAAGGATCTGCCTTTCCTCAGCGCTCGGCGGCCCCGCGGCCTCGGCCGGGGCGCCCTCGACAAGGGCCGGCTCCAACTCGCGGCCGTACGAGGCTGCGGGAAGGTGAAAATATAAATTATTTAGTGCGTTATTGAAGCCTGCAGGCGCCCCGGTAGATGCCACGGGGTCTGGATCTGGTAATTCACCTCGCTGCCAAACGAGGGACCCGTGTGTCGCCGCAGCCCCGAGGTGACGGAGAGGACGGGAGCGCGGGGACGGCTCCGCGGCGCAGGCGGGATGCGGCGTCCTTGCAAAGCCGGGCTTAAATGATGAATCTATCACTTGATGAGCACGGGCTCCCTGGGGATGTTTATGCTGCGGTTTTGCAGGAGCAGAAGGATGGGGAGCGACGGCGGCAGCGAGAGCGCCGGCTCCTGCACCCAGCACGGCCCTGTGCCCCAAAACCGCCGCTTTCCTCCTCGGATCTCAATCCCTGCCTGCCCAGCCCGGGAAAACGGAGCACGAGGAGGTGGAGAAAGAGGAGGAGGAAAAGAAGGAGGAAGAGGAGGAGAAGGGGATGGAGAAGGACTAAGCGCTACTGCAGCACAAAGCATCTTACAGCAAATTCAGGACCTAAGAACAAGTCCCACGTCGCAGTTTTTACTTCTTTGTAATTTTTTTGAATGAGTCCTCCCATTTTCCCTATCTGTATTTACTGCTTGGCTGCAATGGGCTACCAGGAGATATCTGTTATATTAGTATTATATTAGTTCAGAGGTTAGAGGAAAAAGGCACCACTTCAGTAAATGCAAAACTCAACCAAACACAGTGAACTGAAACACAAAATGAGCCTATAATTTTTTTTGCAATACCAGGCAATTTACTATAACCTATTTAGCAAGCAAGAAGAGAGGGAACTACAGCATAACTAGGTGCTATTATGTTTTTTAAAACTAAATGCCTCCTTATAATAAAAATAATTATCAAGAAAATTGTTAGTTCCCCTTGAATCACCAGATCTGGGCATATTGCAACTCTTCACAGCTTTTCAAGATCAGGATGCCTGGAAAAAATCAGGAACGCTACAACCAGCCCCCCTAGAGATTAACATTTCTTTACATTTAATCCTGATGGAGAATAGAATATTCTGACAAACGGAGGCTCTGAACAACCGCCGGGGCGTCCCGAGGCGGCTCGGGGGATGCAGGATGCACCGCACATCAGGGTCTTCACCTGACGGTCCTGCAACCTCGAGGTCTGGAAATTTCATTAAAAAAGGATTCCCAAAGGATCTGCGGCACTTTTTAGCTTTTGCAGAGTTGGCAATGTTTTCGCGCGGTATTCACATCCTTACAATTCTCAGCCCCGGTTAAAATTAGAAAATCCAGCGACTTTTTTTCTCCAAATAAAATTTCCCACTCTCCAAAGAGCTAGGACTTAGGTAAGTCTGGAATAAAGTGATGACCAGGATTTTCAGCAGTGCCCAGGCAATGCAGACACACCATGAACCCCACTAAATACCAGCGAGGGCTTTTTGGATAAATCTTTGTCTCATCTCACTAAAACTTGCCATTTTATGACACTCAGACTTAACCATGTCTTTATATTGGCCTCTACAACAGGCTGCAGGAGATGCCCATGGGATTAGGTCCCTCTGGGCTTGCTACGGGGATGTATTTTGTGGTTCTACGATACTGCAAACCCCTTTTTATTTGCATTTATTTGCAATATGCCAAGCATATTGCATTTATTTGCAATATATTGCATTTATTTGCAACATGCTTGGCATATTGCAAATATTTGCAATTTCTTCCCTCGCTGAAAGGGGCTTCAGCAACACTTCTCTGCAAGGTAGGAACATGCCAGCTCCACTGGAGGCACTTGAATAATATATAGTTACTTCCCTTAAGAAAACAGCAAGATTTATCTTGCTTATTATCAATCTTGCGGCAAATGCGCATATATATACGGACAAAAGACGTGTAATGGATTATGAGGGGCTCATATTTACCCACAAGGAAGGAAAGATCTGACAATTCATCAGGGTTTTGGGGCTAACTAAGATCTTATGTTACACTTTGAGACACAAGTGTGGATTTGTCATATTGCTCGAGAATTAGTGGTAAGCGCCCGAGCCAAGGAATTTAATTCTGATTGTTTCACTTGAATTAAAAAAAAAGCTCCGTGTTGAAAAAACATTGGAACCGAGTTAAATACTAATATATCACTCAAGCCGTAATAGGAGCCACTTGCTTGTGCAATAGGAACAGCGCCCGTAATGCCTGGAAAGGGCAGTTCATCCCGGTGTAATTCCTGCCCCGCTGAGGGATGCTGCATCCCAAACTGTGGCCAAGGGAGTAGTGAGGCCACATCCATAGGGAGAAATGCCCATGAATAGGGTGAAGAAAGGAATAGGGTCTCCTTGGTTGGCAGAAAGTTGGGATAGAAGGTTTGGGAGCAGCTCGGGAGCAAAGGACACCGGCCCAGCAGCTGTCTCGGCTCCGGCAACGTGAAATTTGGTTTCTATCACTAGCAACCAGTTAAGAACGAAAGCGGAATATTTTTCGCATTATAAGAGCAAATACTTTTCTCGTTTCGCATCACCTTTTCCAGATGCGACATTTCGCTAGCCAGCTGCCGTATAAACAGAAAGCAAAATATTTTCCTAAGGTGCATCGCTAATCCAGCTCCGGGTCTCTAACTTGTAATTTATTTGCCTTACCTCAGCACGCGATAACACACGGGTTACTGCCTGGTAAGTACTTGTAAATAGGATAAATAAATCTCACTTGCACTCGGGTTTGGGAGGAGGATCTGGCTCCCCGGAGGATGACTCCTATTTCCCCCAAGTCCCCAAGCTGCCACCGCGACGTCCTGAACCCCAGGCCATCGAGCAAGGTCTCGACAGGGCCCTTATGTTTCCATCACCGGCCTGTCTGCCTGCAAGGAACCTTCTGTCATTGAGGAGAGCCCGGGGAAAGGCCACATCTTCCTAGAAATGCATCAAAACCCATGAGTGGAAAGGACCCCCTGGGCCACCAAATCATGGATCCTCTCCAGGAACCTTGGGCATTTGGGAAATGGTTGAGTCAATGTCTGCGGGCTCCTCGGGAGATGTGTCACTGTGAGGGTTCTATGGAGAAATGTGAAATTTTATGTTTAAATAAAAAAGACACACACAAAAAAAAAACATTTCCTCATAAGCTTTCCAAGTCAGCAAAGACAAATTTTTGGCCAGATTCTCAATGCATTAAACGCACGTGCCAAGCTGCACGAGCCTAGTTATCTAAGCTCCAACACGGATGGGTCCTCCAAAGCGCTGAGCTCTCTGGTCCCAGGCCAGCTTAAGCATATACTTCATTTGAAGCACGCAGATAGCCACGGTGGCTTCACCGGGAGCGTATATACGCTTAAAGTTAAGTGCGTGCTCAAGTGTGCGCCTGGAGCGGGGCCAGGGCGCTCGGCGACGCGCGGCACCGCGGCCCCGTCTCCGTGCCGAGCGCAGGAATGTCACTCCGCTTGCAGAGGACGGGCAGGACCCAGCTGGTGGCGAGCCAGCAGCCCCGGCTGAAGTTCCCCTGCGAACGCGTTCGGGAGGTTTTGCCCTTGTCACTTGTGTTATCCGTCAGGCATCTGGTGGCTGGATAAGGCAGAGCGACGTTGCAAGGTGAGATGATGGAGTGAAAAAATGATTGCAGCTGGCGTGTCCTAGCCTTAGGCTTTCGGTCATTTAACTCATCTGCTCGTCCTCGGAACGGGCCGCGCGCGCAGGGCAGCGCAGTCCCCTTCTCCGCGTCTTGCGTTTGCAACTTGCAGCAGCGGCTCCGAACGCAAAGCATTTTCGCCGTGCAGGCACAGCTAAAGCCTTTAGGAATGGAAAATAGTTAGAAACCAACCAAAAAAACCAACCAAAGCAAAATACAAGGGCTTACGCCGCCTTCTGTAAATTGTCATGCTTCATCTGCCTTCCAACCTAGTGTTATGGAAGTGAGAAAAGGTGACTCAAACAGTACGTTTCTAGGGCATTATACTTATGGGGAAAGATTTCAATAAGAATCTTCCCTACAAACTTCCTTGGGGATGGAATTTCTCTGTTTTCTCCCTTTGGATCACTACGTACGAGCAAGTACATCATGTACAATCTTTAAAATAAATGGTAGGGGAGCCAAAGGGGACCTCATTGCACCCCATCCGCTGATGCCCACTGAAGGATCAGCTTTAATAGCTATATTCAGCCTTTTCCCTTGGAAAAACACATCTCCCAAGAAGCCAGAAAATGAGAGGAAGTAGATTCCTCAATCCAAACAAATGCAAACAAATCCAAGCTAGGAGAGAGGCCGATAATTCACATTGTGCTGATAATTTATGAAATGCAGGGGGATCTAACTCTGAAATACAAGAAGATTTTTACAGCCAATGTTCTTTTTCTCTTCCGTCAATAAAACCCACTCTGCAACACTGCTGGCAGGGGCTGTGATTTATGAAGCAATGCAACCTATAATGTAATTTGGGATTAACCATTCAGCTGGAAGCTCCCGAGGCCCCAAGGGACCATAGAGAGGGATGGAGAGGGATATTGGTGTGTCCAGGTCTGAGCGACGAAGCTCCAAATCCCTGCAAAACCTTTCAGGATCTTTCCGTGCCATGAACCATCCCGCTGGTCAACACGGACCCCAAGGGTTGCACACTGCTTCCTTGGGGACAATAAATACCCTGCTGAAACCACAGCTTTAACAGCTTAAAAGGGATAAACCTGCTACGAATAACTAAGAATCAAGAGGGAAGATTCCAATTTTTACGCCAGCAAGCTAACAAAATTCTTGAGCGCGTTATAAACAAGCATCTATCACTATGAGCGCGGTTCAGCATGTAAAAATCCAAAGATGGAGTTTATTGTCTTCAATGGCTGAGAAATGACGAGTGTGTTTGGTTGAAAAGGAATTTAGCGCAAAGTAGTTCTGCACAAGAACCAAAATCAGTCTTAAAAAAAAAAATAAGAATCGCTGCTGACAGTTTTACGGTAGAATTAAGCCACTCTGAACTCAGAGAAGTGGGGCTAAGCACAAGATTTGGGGGAATTAAAATGGAAAATAAATGTGATTTTTTTTTCTAAGGAAAAAAACGATAACTCAGGTAGGTTTTTTTGTGTTTCTTCTGACATGGTTAATGTTAGGAAGCAGGATCCTGGTGTTGCAGGAGACACTGCTGCTTGCCAGCAATGCCAAGCTGGTGACTGCTATGGTGCTGGGTACCACTAAGACACGACGAGGATGCGATGAGGATGCGATGAGGATGCGATGAGGATGCGATGAGGATGCTCCCATGATAGTGATGGGGTACGCAGACACCAGGGGAAGCGTTTGCTCCGCTGGGCAAGCTGGAAGGTGGAAGCCGGCCAAAGGGAATCTCCCTAAAACCCTGCAGAGCAGCAAAATATGTGCAAAAAAACCTGCCGCATGTTGAAGCGCTCTGCTGAAAGATGAGGTGGAAGGAGCCTGCGCGCCGGAGGTCTTGGGAGGAAGAGAGACTTCCCTGGAACGGCGCTTGGCTGCTGAAACACGAAACAACCCCGGCCACAGCGAACCGAGGAGATACCAACAGGTTTGGAGAGAGAGGAGCAAGAGAAAGGGGAGAAAGAAGGTGAAATCTTCCCGACGCATTTGGGGGGAACGGACTCAAAGGGCTGTGGGACGCGCTCCGAGCGGAGCGGCGGCTCTGCTGCCCATCAGGCCCCGTTTATTGCTGTTCCCGCGAGGCGAGGCCGGCTTTGGGAACACGGATAACACCGCTTTTATACCCTATAAAAGTGCGCTGCGAAGTGATGAGAAATGTGGCTGTTGAGTTGCGTCAGGCAACTCCATTATACAAAAAAGGAGTGCACTTTCCCTGAGTTTTTTCTTTTTAACTATGCAAATGGTAATTCTTTTCTTGCTGTGAAAAAAAAAAGAAGAAAAAGAACTGGGAGCCCTTCAAAGCGTTTCATAAATCTCCCCACAGTGGAAAACAGGATTGCAAAGGAGAAGAGCAGGAGGCGCAGGGTGAGAAGCCGCACGGCCGCGCGCACACCCGGATTGGGGACCGCGCTGGGAGCGGATGAGCATCCCGCAACCATGGTGGGTTTTTTGGGATTGCATTTGGAAGCTGGGGTGAAACAGGGGGTGTTTGAGTCCATCTGGTATTGTGCTCGGCTGGGCAGAGACCTGCCTGCTCCTCCCGCGGCATCCGGGGTCTCCAATGGAGACAACCTTGGCCGCGCTCTTCTTGGCTCCTCTTCATCTAGTTGGCACCGTCTGGAAGATGTTTCCAGGAGGGCCAAACAGGAGGGCTTTAGGGGCTGTTTTTCTGCTTCCGAGCGAGTGGGAGCCATTGCGGGTGTTTCGGTGAGGTATTTAAGGCTCAAAGTTCCTCTTCACCCTGAAGCCAAACCAGGATGGAGCTGAACAAGTCCCCGATGGGCTAAAACCCTTCAAACATTTTCAGTGTCAGCCTTTAAAATCAGTGTGAAGCCCCTCGTACATCTCAACACGTTGTCTGTCAAGCACGGGAGAGCATCAGCTCCCAGAGTTACATTGACACGACCTTGGCAAATGGTTTCTGTACTGAAATTATCCCCAACGTGTTTTGAATACTGTGGAAAACAGACTGGATGCCAGACATAAAATAACCCTCCAGCTTTATGCCTTATTGATACCACTCCAGCTAGCCCAGAAGTCATTTGCCCATCAGATGCCTTGGTTTCTCCACCTGTAAAATAGGCCCGAGATCTCGTAGCTACTTATGTTTCCAAGCGAAAATATTTGAAAGTGCTCAGAGGTCTCAGCATGCAGCACTGCTCACAAAAGATCCCCTGTGGCTACCGATATAACTTGGAACACCTTGGGAATCCACAGCAGATGGGCACAGTGTCCATCTACACGGCAAAGCGGGCCAATTTAAGACCCCATTTCAGGCTTAGCAAGATCAAAGTGGTGCATAGACCCAGGCCAACCTTTGGTAACAAGAGGGACCTCAGCCATCCTCACCAGGGAAGAGCTAAAAGTGCAGCTTTCTGCAGGACCCTTGGCAGAACGAAGGCTCTGGAAACATCATAATCCTTGTAACCACCGCGTCCACCCACCACTCTCATATAAATAACGGGTTCAAGACAAAAGAAGTGGAAATGAGATGTTTGCGGTGAATCGCTGAGAGCCAACGACCTCATAAGATACCCAGTACTTACATCTACACTTAATTAGGAGTGAAACTGCAGACAGGAGGGCTCAACACGTGGCATTCACATCTGGGCTCCAAAATACTGTCAAGAGACGCTCTGGTTCTGGTGGAAACATCGCGGCCACGATGCAAAGTCCGGAGAGGTGGCTCGGTCGGTGGTACCTGCTCTGCCCATAGAGGTGCCAGCGCCGCCGCCGCCGCGCGAGCGCCTCAACCCAGCCCCGCAGAAAGCCGAAATTCAGATGTTAGTGTCAAAACTAATAGGAAACAGGATGGAGCTGTAATGTAAATACCGCCGTCCGGATCCCGGTCTCGGTTACAGCGCGGCGAGTCCACCGCGAGCGCGGCGGGGGGGACGCGTTCTGTTGCAAATTAATGAAGAATTTGCTCTTGTAGACTTAAAAATAAACTCGTAACCCTTTTTGACCCCGTGTAAAAACCCAGCAGGATTTTCTCCGGGATTAGGCGAAAGACAAACTAGTTTGTTAGACGGATGTTACCGAGGATCCTCCTGGTGAAAGGCCGAGCGCACCAAAACCCACAGCGGTCGCACCAAAGCGCTCGAGGGAGCCAGGATTTCACCCCAAATCATTCAACGGGCTCCATTTTCTGCACACTAAAACACCGGCGAATGCTCTTCTAATGCTCCTTCAAACACATTTTAAAGGTGTCAAACTTGATTAAAAGCGCAGGATGGGGACGTCTTCTTTGTGCCGCACATAAACAAGTCATCAGGGCTCCCTGGCCGGAGCCGCGAGCTGGACGGGCTCTCCCCAGCAAACCAGAGACATCTGCAAATCGGATTCAAAATCTCCTTTTTTTTTTTTTTGAAAACAAAATGATTAAAAGTTGAAGAAACACTTCCATATGGAAGAATCTTACCCCGACAGGTCACCGCAAAGACACTTCAAACACAATAAAACAGGAAGTGCTAAAAAAAGCCTAGCAGCTCACAAAAACCCCCACAACCTTTTCCACAGAAAAAATATATATATGTCACCCTGGGTAGCTTTGCACAGTTCAGAAAAACCATTTGGCAGCGTAACGTGTCTTTAATCTGCTCAATTTGCTTATTATAGTAAAGGGTTGGAGGAATTTTCAAGCAGTGGCCAAGAGTACTGCAACGACATCCCTCCCCTCGAGAAGCAAATGGACTTGGAGGGAATTGACTTCTGCGATGTGGATGTTGCAGAGCTGAAAGTGCTGCCATTGAAAAGAAAAGGGGACAAAATAAAAGCTGTTTAATAGGGGAATTTGCAGAAATGCTGCGTCAGCTTCGCAGGTTGTGGGCAATGGCAAGAGGCGGCGGGTGCCTCGCGGAGCCACCGCGGGGACGTCCCCGTCCCCGTCCCTGTCCCCGTCCCCGTCTGCCCATTCTGGCTATTTGATACCCATGAGTTGAAGCCAGCGAGGTGCAAAACGCTTAATGATATTTGTAGCTGAAATTAAAACTTTTAAAAGGAACTTATAGCGCACGGTAATGTATGCAGCGACATCTGGGACTGTAATCAGCAAACCGCTTTCAAGAGCTGCCAAAGCAAACAGTCAAATAACAAATCCACTTTACAGATCATCAATCTGGTGGGGCACTTGCCAAGGTAAATAGTACAAGGCTGAAGTTTGCTTTGCAAACCAGGGAGCTGGGAGTTTAGCAGGGCCTGATTCCAGGGACAGGGTCCTTGTGGGTTTAGCCTGCAGGAAAACTCGACAACTCGATACTCGGGCTGCAAGGAAAGAGGGAAAACAACCCATGTTGGGGATTACAAAGGAAAAAAGATTCCAGTTATGTTCGTTTTATGACGACAACTATTAACAGGGGTACACCTACAGCACGAACACTCCGATAACGCAAAGTTTATTGTAATGCTGCTTTGCAGATTGGGCAACACTGCATGGGAACGCCAAACCTAAGACTGAAAAAAATTAGTAGGAAATGAACCTTCTTTTATTTTCGAATGAGATAAAATCTGGCTCCAACTACCATATTTTACATTTTAGGGAAGAGGATATAAAACATCAAACAGTGATTTTTTTTTTTTCATTATGGATGCAAGAAAGATAATTTATGGCGGCTGCAAAACATTTTTTTTTAAGCAGCAAAGCCTTTATGTTCTGCGTACAATTTATAGGGCTGTAAAAGAAAGAAGTGAAACAACCGTGGCCGTAACGGGCGCATTTATGAATAATAATTGCGAGCTCGTTTTGTTAGAACAACTTCAGCCTTCCCGGCTCGCCGGGAAGCCCTCAAACGCAATCTCTGCCTTGTCTAATGTTACATCCTTGGCTCAAAAGGGGAGTCCTAGATGAAACTGCCAGGTAGTTTATGTCAAGACTGGAAGCGAGGAAGACCTGAATGATGTCTAACATTTTTCAAGCAGCGAGAGACAGCGAATTCCTGGGGAAAATCGCCTCAGCCCTGTCTTCAAACACAAATATTTGACTTTTCCTGCAGGCATGCGGCCGTGTTGCAACGCGGTGCAGGAAAACCTCCAGCGGGGCTAGCGCTGTATGTGGCTCTTGATTCCTCCAGCTCGCTGCTAGGCAGCGACGCGCTGTTTCCCTTGCTGCAACCAAACCCCCTTCCATAAGGGCCGCGTTGATAAACAGAAACCAAATGTGATGAAACTGACCTAATATTTATCGTAAAAAAGGGGACACGGCATGGTAGGAACATGCCATGGATGTGCATAGGACTGCACATGCATGCATGCACAAAAAAATGCACAGTTATCTCTTGTTTTTGGCTTTAATTCGCCATTTATTCCAGAGACCAAGATGCAAGGGTGCCCCGTGGTGCAGGTACAAGGTCTCTCCGTGCTGGCAAACAGGGCCCTGCAGTTGCTCTCGTCACCTGTTTTGTAGCTACGGCAAGTTCCTCCAAGAGTCCCTCCGCGTTTGCAGCTAATCAAACCATGCTGAAGCATGGGAGCAATTTAGAGCTGCAGTTTGAAAGACGTAAGTGGATCCCCCACAGGCATAAAAACACTCTGATGACGACGAGTCTTTCATGCTAATCGAGAGGTCCTGCGCTTGCGACGAGCACAGTCGCACGAATGGGCGGCCTCCCTACGGATACTCATGGTTCTCCAGGGCAGCTATTGCACTTTTCTCTCTTTATTCTGTTGCCAGTTTTGCTGTGTGTGCTCAGAAACGTGCTGCCTGTGTCACAACCCTGGCAGTGACACGAGGATCTGCCAGGTCCGCGTGGCACCCGCTTTGCAACCCATCTCCAGGGCTCCCCTTCTGCTCGGGCTGCGCTTGGGTAACACCGACCTGCACCTTCCAGTGGAGAGACTCGCGATTTGACTGGGATAACTCTCTATTTTTGGTAAATTCTTTTCTACTCCTGTTATGTCGAATAAAAAACCCCAACGCAGCATCTGGTATCATAATACAAAGAGCTCCGGCGGCCCCAACCGCGGTGCTCGCGGAGCCTTGGCAGTGCGGCCGCTCCGCGCTGCGAGGAGCCGCCGGTGGCCAAATCCCCTGATAAGGAGGATGTGTAACTCCTCAACACTCCCCATGATGGGAACAACCGCCGCTCTCCGCGGAGGTCAGGACGCGCACGAAAACAAGCCGACATGTGTAGCGGATTACAACAACCACATGGCCGAGACGGCCTCGACAGATCAAATGTTGGACTCGGACGATGACACATGGAAAAGCGGAGTTTAGCAGGAGGGGAAAAAAGTAACCGAGAGCCCATATGTTCAATTAGCGAGATACAAAGCTTTTGTTGTATACCAAAAATAGCAAATAAAAGTCTGTTGTCATTTCTGCATCTCCAGATGTGTTTCATTTCCAGCTTCACATCTGAACGTGTGGACCTGCCTGAAGTTGAAAGGGAGGAAAGTGTGGCAATGGCTGAGGGCTATAATTACATAGGAACTCTTCCTCCCAAACAAAGGGGGATTATGCGGCCCTACCTTCCGTGCAGGCTGCGCCCTGGCCATGGGCCCGGCCTCCCGCGGGCTCACGTCCTCGCGGCGATGTTGTCCCCGCTCTCCTCCTCGCCTTCACGTCACCTGCTCCACCGTTCCCACCCGCCTTGATGGCCCTTTGCGCCCATGGATGAGGACGCCGCATCCCAACGGGAATCGTAGTTTACAAGTGGAAATGTGCCAGGTCCAGTAAGACACTGAGCGATGTCTCCGTCCCAATGGTTACTTGGAAACTTCCTATTCCTTCGAAGAATCCCAGGATTTATACCTTCTCGTGAAGGGTAGAGGATGATGCCAAGTCACAAGCACAAGACCCACCTGGCCAGAGAGTCTATGAAGGAACCCCCAGTCTATAACCAACAAACACAAGTTACTCAAGCAAAACCAGATGGTCTCGTCTACTGTGGACTCACCTTTTCCTCCCTTGTTGTTTCCCTCATGGTTTTGGGACTTAAATCATTTTCCAACAAGGAGCATTTGCCAAGAGGCGACTTCCCGGGGGAGGTTTCAGGTGTGCTCCCTGCTCCAGCGTCACTGGACCCAGCGGAGCAACGTGCCGAGCGGTGCCGCGGCGGCCACCAACGCTCCCTCCGAGCACGCACCGCACAGGGAGAGCTGCGTTTTCTCTCCAAACATGCCTGTGAGGCGATATGATCATCACTGCTTCCCAAATGGAAAAACTGAAACCCTCAGAGATGAGGTTACGTGCCCAGGATCACCCAAGGAGCCTGTGGCTGGGCTGGGATTACAGCCCCGAGCTGCCCGTCCTTGCCCAGCTCTCGACCGCAGCACCAGCCTCCTCGCCGCTTTGGGGGGAGTTATATTTATCTTTACGCAGGGTCATCTTGGCTCCCGTTTCTGAAAAGCACATCTGGTTTCCAGTCCTCAAATTGCCTGAGTAAGGGTTAAACATTCAAATATAACGTTATTTCTGGCGTTTATGGAAAAACTCCTCAGTGGTGATTCCAAAATCTCAGGGCTTTTTTTGGTACCGCTGCTCTGTATCACAGAGACTTACAGCAGGGCTTGCCTCCTTCCTACCTATGAATGATAAAATCTCAATACGTCACGCAAAGGTTTAAGATTAGTCCAAATAACCAGAATACAGTTACCTGTTTGGGTTTGTTAATATTCTTATATGAATTTTAGGAACATATAACTGATATCCTTGGAATTACAGGTAAAAGGAAAACCAGGGGCTGCTTCTCCCATTCCCTACGCGTGCCCGACACGATGCCCGTCGTGTAAAGAACCAGAAGCAAAAGGCAGATTTACTATCGCAGTCACCTTCCAGCTTAGCAATGATGGATGGGCTCTGCGTTTCGATCTGATTTGAGTCTCCACTCCGAGTGATGGATAAAGGAATAGGAGGAGCGAGTGATCCATCCTGCTCCCACCAAGCAAACGCTTCCTGGGACATCTCTACTGGCACCAGGATTCAACGGGCAAATGCCGATGGGCACATTGGTCCGGCCACAGTGCATGGGACACATCCCGGAGGGATTTGGCGCTTCCCGATCCATCATATCGCTTCCCATTGGAAAACAAACCGCAGCCCCTGGGGAGGTTTCGTTCCACGTCATCACGGGTTGCAATTCCTTTAGAAAGGATGTGCAAAGGAGGAGTTATTGGGAGGGCTACTGATAACCGCACCGCATAGGAAGCAAACCCTGGTGCTTCCACCTCATGTGTCCCACGTGCGGCTCTAAGATCCCACGTTGTTTCTGCAAACGTTCACTTAATTATTTCTAAATGGAGCAGCCACAAGATCCATGCAGCCAAAACAATAAGGAGAAAACACATTCCACAGACCGAAGGCAGTTGGATGAAAAACCTCCCCGCACTCACTAAATATTGTGTCAGACATTCACCAGGCACCGCGCTTTTTAAAGATCTGTCTGTTTACTCCATCACTACTAATACTCGAGATATATTTAAAGTAAATAGGTTAGGAAAGCATTTGATCTCATTGCTGTGTAGCACAGAATCCCGGTAGACTAAATTTCCTGGTACAGGGAACTATTCTTAGATTCCTTGAAATCTTGACTCGTTCGCATCTATTCCAGGGCTAACCTAAGTGCTGCTCTGCTACTGGTGAGCACAGAATCAGTGCGATTTACTTAATAATTTAACAGCTACGGCCCCAACTCAGCAGAGGTTCAAGAACTGATTAACTTTAGGAATAGTTACATGCCTTGCTGCATTTAGGGCCTGGAGTAGAAGGAATCATCATGCTCTAGAGGGTGAATCTGCAGGATCCCAGCCCTGTGCACACAGGGACTCTGCTGTGCTCTTCCCAGCGTTATGGGAATGTGCTCTGCTGGATTGCTGAAAAAACACAAGAAAGAAGGAGAAAAAAACCCCCAAATCCTCCAACCTTGCAGCCTTCCAGCTTTGCTGCTGGATAAGGTGCTCGTGTAACTACACTCTTATTGGTGTTGTTTTTTTAAAGCTGGATCATTTCACAGATCTGCTTTAAAAACATGTCATAAATGAGATCTGCTGCAACGGAGCGGCCGTGTGTAACTACAGCTGGAGCCTGCGTGGAGCTGGGCTAATTTAGGCCAGCTGAAGACCTGAGCCCATATTACCCCAAACTTGCTTTTCCCCAGACCAAAGGGGGAAAAAAAAAGTCTTAATTGCCCATGCGCTTTGTTCCCACCAATTTAATACACAGCCAGACGATTAATTTTCTTGGTACTAGGGATTAAGGGGAAAAGAAAAGCACCCAAAAGCTACCATTGCAATTTAAGGTTTCAGTTCAAAACAGCTGGAAACTTTCCAGATCTTCAAAGTTTTGACCAAAAATAGCAAGTGTGTTCTGCAAGTGATTTTAAAGGGCTGTTTATTTATTTATTTGCTTACCGATCCTGGTGGCAGCGTGAGCACTCCTGCAGAAAGCGGACCCCATGGGGTATTTTGGGGAGCGAGGAACCCGGAATACTGTCCCGTTTCCACCCGGAGCGAGTGCCGGGGCTGATGTGTTGTGGGTAGAAGCCAGTAACTCCATAAAGGGATTAGAGGGCAGCCTTTAACAGGGTGCCAGGCTGCTTTTCCAAAGGGAAGAGCTTGAGAAAGGACCGTGATGTGGAGAAGCCTGATGTGGAGTCCCCACCATCCCGCCTCCCGCCTGGAGAACCTTAATTCTATCCCCATCACAGAGGAGAAGGACAGAGACACCTGAACAGACAAAAATGCAGAAAGGGGGAGATGCTGGCAGGTCGCTTATGTCCGACCTCGTGTAACTCCCCTGGTGTCTACAAAAGAGCTGGGAATTCCCCCCCGTGAGCGCTCGGAAGAGGCAGGCGCTGCTGCTCTTCCAAGGAAACGCTCTGGGCAGCAGCACGGGGAGCAACACCCTGGTTTGGCCAAGGATGGTCCTGGGAAAACTGTGTGCAGGGCAGCGAGGAGCACCCCGAGGGGCCCTCTCCATCCCCACCATCACCAGGTGGCACCTTGTGCCAGGAGAGGCCACCAAAGCCGAGCAACTCCGTGGCCGTCGGTCCCTTCCTCCATCCCAAGATATTCCCTTGGGCTGGAGATAGCCCCGGGGTCCGGAGGGGGACAAATCTCCCCAACCTAGAGCACCCCGTGGCTATAACGCTCCCCGCTCCGCTTTGCCCGATCTTCCCCGGCCCCACGGGCAGGAACCGCTGCAAATCGCCCTCGTCGCGGCGCCAAGCGCGCGGGAAAGCCCGGATCAGCCTGTTAAGGGATTCCCGGTCTCAGCGAGGTAAAGTGCGTTAGCGCCGGCGGCACTTCGCACCTCGGGCTCTGCCTCTCACACCGCTGCCCCTTCCTCGGCGACATAAGTCGCCGCAAGAAGGCAGGATTATCTGCCTAAGAGCCTTACGTGTGTCATGCAAGGTCAGGTGCCAACCGCAATGTAAATTAGGCGTTAAGAGTATTGCTCGCTAGACAGATGCCGGGAGCCTCAATTAGAAAGAAAAGGCAGATTATAAGTAATTAAGAGACGCAAAAAAAATGCCTCAGCGGCTAAATACCTGAAGGGCCTGTGGCCCCTGTGTTTTCCCCACAATATGTGTGTCCCAAAGGATGCTGAGATGACACCGGTGCTGGGCTCCAAGCAGTTTTTAAGAATTAGACCTGCCAGGTCTAACTGCTTTTCAGATACTTGTATAATTTCCATTTAAAATATTGTTAAAGAGAAAGAATGGCAGTTCTGTCTCCTTGGAAAAGTGCCTTATCTGCTTCTATACCCCTCAAGATGTAGCACCCCATGCAGCAAAACGTGTATGTATGAACGCCTGCTTGGAGGGGCTGGCTCCTGAGTGACCCCAAACCAACAAAACACTTAAAATATCTCCATCACGGATAGAAAATCAGATTATTGGCACCTTTTAGACATGGGCAGACGAGTGTGGAGTGCCTAAATGACACATCGTGGGTGCACAGAGCCCAAACGTGCCCAGGCATCGCCGAGAACCTGCACCCACGAGCAGGATTTTCTCGCCCTTCGTTGCTAGAACCTCACCCGGACGGACCCGACGGAGAAGAGCCCTTCAAGGCAGCCTGGTTGGGAGCCGCAGCGCGCTCCTCGGCACGGAAGAAGTTCAGCGCGCGCTCAAGGGCGTCATTGACCCGGGCCACCGCGCTCGCCGCGGTGAGAAACCCGCGGCGGGGAAGAGCGCCGGTGGGACCGCACTCCTACATTTCACAAAGCGTTAAAACACATGGAAATCCACCCCCTTGGATGACTTATCGGGGCGCGCCGCCTTTGAAGAAGCCACTCGGTGTTTTTAAGTGTTTTTAAGTGTTTTTCTCTTTTAAGCCGCGGGGCCGTAATGGGTTCGTAAGACCTCCAGAAGGCCACGGCAGCACCTGGAAAGGACTAAGGAGCACTTGTGTCAACAGGGAGTTCAACGCTAAGGCGAGCACTTCAAAACGGGGGGAAAATACTTTTGGAATAGTTTTGCCTTTCACTTTGCTGCGTTTCCAACACTGCGCGCAGGAAGGATGAGGTTTAAGGGAGCCCCTTGTTTGTTCTTAACCCCACGTCATCCCGCATTTTCACAGCCATAAATCACAGGAGCAATTGACAGGCTCCTGATGCTGATTGAACAGCAGCCGATGTCCCAAATTCTATTATAGCCCTTGGTCAAACACCTGAAGATGCTGCACACGCTGCTGGGCACCGCTCGGCCCTACAGAAACCCCCTAGCAGGGACCTCGCTCACGTTTAATTGCCCTGCGGATGATTAGGAGCCAACAGGTAGCTCCTCGAGAGGGCAACTGGATCCTTCTTTTCCCCAAAAAGCACCTTAAAGGGCTCATCTAGTTTTGTAACAGCACTGCCTGAGCTCCCCAGCAGCGGCAAAGCCCTGGCTGCAGTATTAGGTCAAAGGAGGGCTAAAGACAGCAGCGTTAATCACTCGGATGGAGGCAACTTCCACTGGATTTTCACTTTTTTTTCCCCCGGTATTTACTCGTCAGGAAGGAAATTCTCTCCCTGAAGCCCAGCGCTGGGATATTTACACATCAGTGTAACTACTCAAGCCTGAATTTAAGAGAAAACGCGAAAACAGCGAAGCCAAAAGGAGACCAGGGGCAGCAGGGGTGACGGTGACGGCCGCGGGGACACGGCCTTACTCACAAGTTCCGCCGTAGGACGGGGAGCACAACCAGCCCCTTATGCGATTTAGATCACAAGTTGCAGGGATCCCATCCTGGGATGAGGAAACTTGCCTTGTGCAACAGCCGAGTGCTCAACCCGACGAGGGAAATACCGGGGGCTGCTGTTACCACGACCCTCCGGAGGGTTTCGGCAGTATTTTTGTCACCCTTTTGTCCTTTCGGAAGCTGCGCGGGCAGTTATGGCAGGGCTGCCTGTGTTATCTTACGGACTAAATCCGCCTAGATCTGTAGATGATGTCTTAGAGGGTGAAAAAGATTAATAAGGAATCACTCCAATGGCTTTAGGACAGCTAAGAATCTTAACCCATTTAACCTCCCCTAAAACACACAATCAGATCAGGGGAAGTTGTAGGAAACTCATTTCAAAGACTCTAGGCGACACTTTTTAGGTCAGATTTACAAAGCTCATTAGAATGAAGGTCTGTTACTTTAGATTTTAATACTAAGACACACTAAGAAACCCTCTTGCCCCATTTAGGAAACACACAGCGCAAAGAATGCAAATTTTAAAAAGAAACTTAATCTTAATGCATGCGTTCTGCCACCAAATCTGAGTAAAACCTCCCTAGCTTATGTTCTTATAGAAAACAGGAGAAAATGCATGAAAAAGGAGCATTAAATGCCTCTTTTTTTTTCCATCTTTCATAATTCAAGGTTGCATGCAGAAAATATAACCCATGCGATTCAAGTTGGGTCTGATCTGGAGCAATGGCATCACGTGGACACACAGGTTGGGATTTCTCCTATCCCTGTTGGTTTCCTACAGATTTTTCCCAAAGGTGAGGTGCACATTCCCGCGCTAGTGAACTAGGAGCAGCTGGCACGGCCTGGAATATCTGTGCTGTGCTCAAATGCAAAGGGAAAAGAGCCCCGGGAGGCCGGATTCCTGCTCTTGGGATTGTGCAGGAAGAGCAGCGAGATGCAGGGCTGCCTCCACTGCAGACCGTGCATCTTAATAGAGAAATCAGGCCAGAATAATAGCAAAATACAACAGGAGCATGACATTTCATAGCCTAATATAATTGTATCTATGCCCAGATTTTAGTCCAAGGGAAATGGTGAAGTCGAAGGAGAAAGGGAGAGATTACTCTGCTGGCTATTGGAATGACAAGACATCAAAACTGTGCGGTTAATTAGGAGAAAAAAAGTACTATGTTGAATGAGCTGGGTGGCTTGGCAAACTTTTACTTTAATCTTGTGATATCTCCTAATGACAAAAGGCCTCCACGATGCAGCAAACAAATTTGTAAGTGTATGATCAATAGGTTTGACATGTTATTTAATTACGATTCTTCATGACAGAGACAATATGAAAAACTAGTGTCAACATTCTGACAGTGGAATAAATAAATAGATGTAATTATTCCTTATACTGATCCCAGATGAATTGTAATGTATCAGGGCAGAATGCGGGCCAGAGTTCTAAGGTTTCCTTAATATGATAGAGTTTGATGTAAGGGGTGTCATGTATCCAATATTTTGCTGTTTTATTAGAATAAAAAGCTCTCCGGGGATTTCAAGTTCAAATGGTCACAAGCCTCCCCCTGTCTTGCTATTGTGCTTAATGCAAGGATAAGCACTGAAATATGGTTAGAAAAATGCTAGTGGAGCTAGAAAAATCAAAACGTTCGCCTGTCCGAATAGGGAGAAACCCTTGAACTTTGCGGTTCTGCAAAATTTATCCTCAGACGTGAATTTTGCAGTTGCAATTTTTGCACTTGGGGATGCGGGAGCAGCCTGGCCGTTACGGCAAGAATGTGCTATCTGCTTTGGGGGCCAAGAGAAATTGCAGTTAACATTTAACACGCGAGAAGCAACTTCAAAGGAGAGGCAGCTGCGCTCGGAGCACGGGGGATGAAAATGCTAAGAGCAGCACAAACTTGCAGGTGGCCTGATTTGGCCTGGAAATAAAACATCCGCGGCGGATGGGTGTGCTGGAAAGCAGGGTCTGGGATGCTACCGCTGCTGCGGGGACGGAGGGGACAGGAGCGGGAGTGAGCGGGCACGGAGCTCTTGGAGACCCCAGGAGAACAAAGAGTTTGGGAATCAACAGCAAAGGAGATGGAATAAGCAACAAAATCAGCATTTTTTACTACAGCCCTTGCTGCATTTCCCTGTCTTGTGAGCAGGCTGGATAATGAAGGCAGAAGAAGCTTCCACCAACTTACAGGCAAGTAGCAACCAAGTCCCCCATCAGGTTCCCTGAGCGGAAGCTGCAGATCCGAGCGCTGCCGGTGGGTTAAACCTCAGATAAAGCCCTCGGCCTTGCCTTGCTGCCCAGGGAGAGCTCCGGGCAGGCTGGGCTTTTGCTTGGCTCCTTTCTGGAGGTGCCCGTGAGATCCCGCAACGCCCTCGATGCACAAGCGCTGGCTCCTCCTTATGCAGGAGAGCAGAATATCTTAGTCAGATAGTCACATTCCCATCACTAATGAGCCCATTTTAACACATTGCTTTCGTCCCTGTGTTTTTGGTGTCATTGCCACAGACAAATTGCATGTATATTGTTGGGGAGAGAGGTCCCAGTGGGATACGGGCTGTAGTTCTCCCAAATCCGAGGAAAAGTATCAAAGAGCCCCAGGAACGCCTGTGGATTGGGGTATTTGTGAGAGGACAGGGCCCTTCAAGGGTCTGAGACCTTACAGTGATTATTTGCCTGCTGCAATACGCTGGTTATTCTGCAGCTACTTTTCCCATTACACCGTTTTTGAGCAGTTTTGTAATTAAAAAAATATTCCTTATTTTACTTCCTAAAATTCCCGTCTAAGACAGCCAACGTCCCACGCATCAGAGGCCACGGAGAGCTGCCCGCTCCGCTTCGAGAGGGCTCTGACGCCGCTAAGACACATCCAGGCCACCGCTTTACCTGCAGATTAAGTCGTGAAGTGATTAGAGCGCGGATCCAGCCTCCGCGCGGGCCAACGGGAATCAAAGCGGCTGCTGCAGGGAGAACGGAGAGCAGCAGTGCGATTCCTGCAGCATCGCGGAGCTGCAGCGGGACGCACATGGGAACAGGGATGAGCACCCACTTGCAGCGACCAAATGGAATGATTTTATGCATGCAACGCGGGGAAAAGATGCGCAGATTTGCTGCGGGGGCTGTTTTGAAGTATAAAACAGCGCACACCCTTAGTCATTAAGCAGATGATGCTAGTTTTAACAAATGGAGCTGGATTAATTTAAAGTATTTAAAGTGATCAGCGGGCCTGAGGTTAAGGAACAGATGTCGTTTTCCCCGGAGTTTCTGTTTTGCTGCAAAACGCTGCGACTCGGGGCTGCTGCATAAGCGGGGCCGCTGCTACCTGCCCCGTGCCGACGGCTGGGGGGCAGCGGCCGTGGTGGGATTAGGGCCGGAGCCTTCCCGGGATGCCGGAGCGCTGGGAGCCGCGGACAGCCGGGCCACGTGCCGGGGATGAGCGGCCGCGGCCCCCCCGGGCCGCTCGGTGGCCGCGGGGCTCGACTCCTGGGTCCCGGGGCCGCGCTCCCGGGCCGTTTCGGCCGCCGGCGGCTCCCGGGGCCTCCCCCCCTCGGCTCCCCACAGCCTCGCGAC
>JAWLRI010000674.1:1569037-1651537 GCA_034781795.1 Crypturellus tataupa
CCCCCCGGCACGGCCCGCCGGCACCGGCCACTTAAGGGCCTAATGGGTAAATGCATAAAACTATTAAATGCATAAGAATCCTCGCCGCCAAATGGCAAAATATAATGCAAGTTTAAACTGTTAATTGAATAAACCTCTTAGGGACAAGAGTGCATCAACACGGGACGCTGAGCGGGTCCCGGGGATGCGCGGCGTGAGGCTGGGTGCAGCGGGGACGGGGCTCGGGGTGCTTTGCAAAGGCAAATAAATCTGCATTAAAATACGCTAAAATGTTCTATTGTATCACCCATAACACTACACACTTAAACTGTATTTATTAAACGTGAGAAGGGCACACCGATGCCCCGTGCTCCGGCCAGGCTTCCTTCTCCCCTACCTTCACCTCCATCCGCAGGGGGAACGTTCAGGTTATTTTTCCACTTTATTAGTTACACAAATCACTGCACAAATCAATCACTTGGGCATTTCGCCCTCGTGCTCACGCACACAATATACCCAACCCCAAATATAGGCCTGCCTGTGTGCACTGCTATACATTGCAGCAGAGCAAACCTGCCTCGAAGGAGCTGCATCAGCAGCTGCTCCTGCTGCAAGGTAGAGAAAAAATTGCTTTCTATAGGCATAGGCGTATATTCTATACCATATAGGTATATATTTCTATAGGAATATATTTGCTTTCTATAGGCAAGGTAGAGAAAGCACTTTGATAGCTACATGCTGTTCAAATAATGCATGTGGAGTAATTCTTTGCATAGTGTCCAGCTGCATCACCAAAATGAGGTCCCTCTCCATGCAGAAGATGGGGCAGAACAAATAAAATCCTTAATTATAATTTGAGGCGCAGCGAATGCTCCTCGCAGCAAGAGGTGATCTTTCCTTTCCAGCAAAAAATTGTAAAGAGGGATGGAAAGTATTTCAGTGGCCAAAAAAGAGAGCCTCCGGGATGGAAGGTCACTGCATAATACCAATTGCTTTGTGGCACTTAATGCTCCAAAGGGGAACCCAGGAAAACGGGGCTGGATGTGCCTCAAGATGCTATAGCGGCAGGAGCACACTGGGATATTGTTAGCGGGACATAGGGACCTCAAACATAACTAGTGAGTGGGATTTTCCTTGCATTGCCTACAATACATATGTTTGTCCAAGGAGAAAATAGTTGGAGCAAGAAGACATGCACGTCTGGGGCGGAAGAAAAGGCTGCTTGTGCGGGATACAGTGGGGAAATTGTTCCCGAATAGTTCGTCTTTAAATGGAGATCGTCCCGACGAGGCTGCCAAGGCCGTGTGAGCGCCCGCGGCCCCGGGAAGGCGGCTTTGGAGCGGGGCTCCGACGCGGCGCCCCGGCATTTCCCTGCGTTCGCTCCAAGGGCTTTTATTGTCACCAAGGCACCATTGATCCCCAGAACAGGAAGATTCCGATTAAATAAGGAGTTTAGGGAAGCAGTGGTTATCATGGCTAGGGATACCCGCTCCGAACCGGACTGCAGCTGAAGCATCACTGAACAACATAGGGAAAAGGTTTTAAATCACTCCCATCTTCACCCTATATTGACTATTTTCCTACATCTGCACACGGAGGTGACTCTCCTACAGTCAAATACTCCTTAAAATGCCATTAAGTCAAGCTCCTCGCCCTGCTTTTTCACTTCTCCGAATGCTTCTTGCAAATAAAAACTCCCTTCAAAAGGCTGCGCTTATATACGGACCTTCCGAGCTCCAAGACACCAGTAATTCCTTACGAGCATTTCTCACTCGTGACCTCTGCGTTCGGAGTTCCTGAATTTCTTAATTCCACGCTGCTAATTTATCATAGTCTGGGGCGCTTCAAAAGCATTGCAAATTCTGACACAAACAGAGGCAACTGCTTCAATGAAATATCTGCCCTCGTTCATATCGTTCCCCCTCTGACACCGGAGACTTATGTAATTTAGGAATAACAGAGCTGCGAAAATTAATGGCCGAAGGGCAAGCCGCTTTCTTTGTCACGTTATATATAACGTTTCAGTTCAACAAAAAGGAGTTGGATTATTTTGCTTCTTTGCCTCGTAGTTAATTACAATTAAAAGCAGGAATGTGATCACGGCTCTTGTAAACTTTGGCCTTAAGTGCTGAGCGCAGCAGAACGCGCCGGCGCCCGGTGGAAAAACAAGGGTTTTTCCTCGCCAAGAGCCAGGACAGGAGCCGGGATCCTTCCCGAGGGCGATTCCATAGGGATGGGCCAGGCTCCGTGTGGAGCCACAGACCCTCCTTTGTCACCCGCTGCCCTTAAGACAGGGAGAGGAGGAAGGAAGGAGGGAAGAGAGGCAGGAACTGGGGAGGACGATGCTGTCCTCGGGACGGCAATTAGGGATATTCGGATATTCCGAGATATTTAGAGCTGCTAATGGAGCTCTAGGAGAAGCCTCTGGTTTCTGCAGGTGCAAATGCTTCCCGATCCATGAGCCAAGCTTGGAGCTTCCAGGTAGCACAGCACGCCTGGAATAGGCTCTCTCATAAGCATGACTATTTATTATTATCATTTATTATTTATTATTATTATTTATTATTATTATTTATTATTTATTATTGTTATTAAGAGAAATCTAAAATGTAAGTCCATCCAAAATTCCATTTCTGCAGAACTGTTCCTTAAATCTTTACGAGTGTTTGCGTAGAGATTTAGTAATAATAAGTGTAGGAGGAAAGAAATGTAAAATAACCCCAATCCCTGCCCAACAAATGCTCCCAGTACATAAACTTTATAAATACAATGTTGGCAGATTCCGATGTATAAAAAGGTAGCTAAAAAAAAAGCAAGAGCCATAAATAATGCCAAGTAATAAAGGAGGTGAATGTTTTTGTTATTAGATTCTTTCATTGTATAAATCTGTTTAATAAGCTGGCTAGGAATCACTGATAGAAAACAGACTGCTTGTGGTGTTACAGAGCAACCTGTTCTAAATGTTCTTTCCTAAACTCTATGCCAAGCAATACTTTTTACAAACACAATTTAAAAATTGAATGTTCTTTCATCATCCAAAGGGAGCAAATAGCATTCAAAGGCTGCATGCAGCTTTTGAAGCATGCATGACACGTGTCTGTATCAGAAAAGCCGAAAATCTTTGTTTTCTATATGTTTAAGATGGTTTGCTGTGTGTTCGGAGTAATTAATACCATACATCTGATTCGTCAACTGCGATTAGTGTATGTGTAAACCTCTTGATTTAAAAGTCTTATTTCCCAACATGTGTGTATTTTTGGAAAGCCCTATCATATATTTTTCTTCAGAAGTTCATGTAAAAAATACGCAGTAACATTTCCCTGTAATGAAAACTAAATGTTGTGAAATGTGATTGAGGTCAGTGATGGGTTTGTGACGTTAATCTTTGTACACTATTGTTTCTCATTACTGCCTGGTATTTTTGGTTTTCATTAGTCCTAGAGAAAAGGACAGAGAAAAAAAAAAAAAAAAAAAGAGATGTTGTAAGCCAAATAAGGAATAAACACTAAAATGCAAAAATAAGGAGGAAAAAAAAAAAAGAAAGACCCCACTGGGACATTAGAGGGTAATAAATTGCTGTGCTTAAAAAGAAACATTAAAATGCTATAAAGCAGACAAGCTTTTTTGCATTTTTATCAAATAGACATCCCTATTCCTGCTTTCCAGTCTTTTACTACCGCCCTGACTTCAAGTACAGGTGGTTTAAGCGCCCGGTTCTCAATATCCTCAAAATCAGTTTAGATCCTGGCCCCAATTCCGGTGTCGCGGGTGCCCAGGGCTGCTCATCCAGCGCCTTTCCCAGTGCTCCATGGATCAGGCTCCTTCCCCAGAGCTCAGCCCCTTGGATAACCCTATGGAACAACCAGGACACCCCGTTGTCCCCTGCCAACATCTCCCCATCCTGCAGCACTCCAGGCAGCAGCTACGGAGCAGCTCCAGCCCCAAGAATCCGGATCGGGATAACAGGAAGGAGTCTCGCTGCCATCCGGGGCAGCAACCCAGGCTTTCCAAATCCCACTGACCCTTTTGCTTCACCTAACGGCTCGCTTACAAATTAGACCGAGATTCATCAAATGGCGCTCCTGGAGAAAGTGAATCGGACAAAAAGGGCCGACGTTTGGCCAAAAATCGTCGAATAAAAACCCCATCTCAGCCCTCAAACTAATGAGGTGTGCACGGAGTACGCGGGGGCTCGGGGGAACAGGATACAGAGCCTTGCAGCTCTAAATCACGAGTTTAAATCCAGGCCGCTTGGTCGTGATTGAAGGTAGTTACCATCTGTCACCCCCGCGGCCGCCGAGGGATCTGTTGGTGGTCTCAGGCTGGCTCCGACGGGAGTGATCCCGGGGACAGGGCTCTCCGCATCCAACCTCCCTGTGTCCTGCTGGGAGCGATCCCAGGGATACGGCTCTTCCCATCCAACCTCCCCGTGTCCCTGCTGGGAGCGATCCCAGGGACAGGGCTCTTCCCATCCAACCTCCGTGTGTCCCCGCTGGGAGCGATCCCGGGGACAGGGCTCTTCCCATCCAACCTCCGTGTGTCCCCGCTGGGAGCGATCCCAGGGATACAGCTCTTCCCATCCAACCTCCGTGTGTCCCCCTGGGAGCGATCCCAGGGACACGGCTCTTCCCACCCAACCTCCCCGTGTCTCCCCGCTGGAATTTGGGCAGTGAAACCGGAGGGCTGAGCCAGCACCAGGCATCTCCCGGTCTCGGAGCATCCCGTGGGACACCTGGAGCGGGGACATTTCTCCTGTTGTGTCCACGATGGATGCACGGGAGGCTCCAACCTTGGAAGCGCTTCAGTTGCCACCTTCTCCACTCCTTGTACCACCCGGACATGCACCATGCGCGGCGCTCGCTGGAATGCCAAGATTCCCCCAAGCGTCGTGCACGAGCATCGGAATATAATCCCCCGAGCTCCCAAGCCAATCCCGGCAACTAATCCCGCAGATAAACAAAGCTAAAGCTCTATTTGCCTGCAAAAATAATGAGCAAACATTAGGGATATCAGTGCAGGGAGGGTCTCCAATCTTCTGAGGGAAGAGCTGGACTTTCACCCAATTTAGACGGTGAAGCCTTAATCTACTGCAAATTACAAGATCTAATTAAACCGAGGGAAAGCAAAGGAAGGAAACCCTGCAGAGCAACGTGCTGAGATGCAGAGCAGGGCTGGCCTTCGTTTCAAAGACCCGTTTGCAAACCTTGTGCTTCCTAGAACGGCACTTAAGACATCTGCCTGCTCTAAGTGCTTCTTCAGGTTGTACAGGGCAGATTTATAGCTTAAATCCCTACTTAAGGTACAACGTTATTTGTGAAGTTGTCTAGAGCACGTTGAGGCTCTCTCTATAGGAAGGGCATTAAAATTGGCTCGGTCCCATGAGATGCCAAGATGGTTTTCAACTTGGTTGCAAAGAGAAGGTGCTCGAGCACACACTTACGGCTTCTTTATGGCAAGAACAAGAGAAAACCTGGCAAGAACAAGAGAAAACCCAGCTCATCCAGCTACACAGACCGAACATCCATCAGGAATGAGGAATGTATCCGTCGAGCAGCAGCTCCAGCAGCCAAAGGTCACACGCTCCAAAGCAGCAGCCATAGCAGCAAGGCAAGAGAGGAGAAATCAGAGAAATCGGAGGGTTTTTTTCGTATTTTTAGCATATTTTTGCTAGAGGCCTGCTGAATAATTAAGTAACAGACTGTGCAAAATAAACAAGTTCTCATTGCTGCCCTGATACTTAAATGCAAGTAGACTTAAACCCAGGTCCGAAGCATTCAAGCAGCTCCGCGCATCCCCTTAGGACGTGGTTTGCAGGCAGTGCTTCTCAGTGCAGATACCACAACTGGAACAACTATTTATTTTAGGATTTTCCAGCTCAGGAGACTAACAGCAAATCTGAAACATAACGAGACGGAGCACTGAACAAAACACACTCCTGTACGACTGCCTCAGCATCAAGTTAATCCTTCACTTGCATCATTCCCCCCTCTTATCAATATTCTCACTTCAGAATTTTTTAAATTAATACCCAATTCTAAAGACAATAATAAATTCCAATCAAGTTGTATCATTAGGGCCTGAAAACGAGCAGCAACATTACAGAAAACAGTGTTTCTGTATCTAATTCACTGTGAGAGTAGCAAAGTTGCATAATAATTCTGCATCAGAGGGAGGCATCCTCCATTGCCACTGACATTGGAATATGATTTCGGCATCGGTGCTGCATTAAATGGGGTTTCTGGCAGTGTCCCTTTAAAATCGAGGATATTTTGAGGAGAATTCCTTGGAAAACCAGGCTCTGCTGTGCTTAACTTGGCATCCCATAAACAAAGCAGCTCTGGGAGGGACTGGGGAAATGCAGCCCCAGTAGCAGGGAGTTTTCTCCTTGTAGCAACAAGCACTTTGGGTGTAAGCAAACATCAGGAGCCGATGACGTGTCAGATATACGAGTGTTTGCTTTATCCGGAAATGTTTGCTGACTGCGACTCCCCTGAGCTGAGGTTTCCTCTTTTCTCCCCTTCAGATTTATCGATCTGGGCTCGTACTGGAGACTCGACTTTGGTTTTTTGGCGCTAGCTAATAGAATCAAAGAGAAAACGTGGGGAACAAGTAGGAAAATTGGTGTGGGTGGCACCAAATTTGCCTTAGGAATATAAGGGCAGAAAGTGTCAGCGGGTTCAGGAAATGACATGTCAAAACTAGTAAAAACGTGATGAAGCCTCCATTAGTGGAGGCCTGAATCACCCTGAAATTCCCAGAAACACAAATCTGTGCTAATATGAAAGATACAGCTTGTGAATAAAGCACTAAGAAAACAACTCTTGCCTTCTTTTATCAAATTCAAACTAAAAGTGCAGTAATATTGCATTCTGGATTACTCAAATGCAAGGAAATCTTGGGTGAAGAGTCTCTATTTTCCATTTAAGTGGCACTGCATGAAAATTTAGGATCCCTCTGCAAAATGTAATTATACTTAAGAAAAAAAAAAACAAAAACACCCAGCATAGAGCTTAATTCTCTTCATTTTGGGAGCGTTCAAACCTCCTGCTCCAACCACTCGAGTTTTAGAGCCTCGGCCACCAGTGGCCGTTTCCTCTGCATTGGGACTGAAGGACTGGGCTAAAATAGTGAACACTGACTCCGAACCTTGAATGTTAAATGGGAGTAGCTTGATTATAATACTGCAGAAAAAGGCAAGCAAAATAAAATAAAAGTGAAAGAACCGAACATTTGCAGGGGAGAGAAGAGCTCCCACTTTTTTGACCTTCTCATATTAGCAAAACCAAAGTTATTTTACATAAAATCCACATTAAAGCACTTCCAAAGTCAGCAAAAGAGGTGGCCAAAGCACCACATCCCTCTCGGAATGAGCCGGGAATCCCACTCACACCTGGACACAGGTTATCTTGTCCCTATATCTTAAAGTCCCCTGTCCCCCATGGCCCATGGGGACCCGTTTTGCGCCACTGTCCCCAGACCAGTGTTTAAGTCCCAGGTTCCACTTGAGAATGAGGGCAGTTTTTTTTTTCCTTGCCTGATCAAGGTCAAAACTATTAAAATACCCTTAGGTTCTCAGCCTAGTGAAATGAACTGGTAATACATTTGGCAAGTTAATCTGTGGATTGCCTTCTCACATGAGACCAGCTGTTGTGTTTCTAAGTACAAGCGGTATTTACCTCCGATAATGAAATGACTGAATATAATATGAAAAAAAAAAAAAAAAAAGAATTGGTGTTGTGCTGCCTACTGCAAGGGCCGCGCTGCACTTACAGTTCTAATAAACTGATTTGTCAAAAGCGTCAGAATCGAGGGGGATCATCTGGATACCAGATGAACCAAAATACGTGTAATTATAAGTTGTCCATTTGTTCTCTTTTATCTCCCACGTATCTCGCTCACTTGCAAATATATTTATGTATAACTAACTGTAGAACTGTGGGCCTAAAATTCCTCCTTTTTACTGTCACTTTTGCTGCAGCATCGCACAAGCGACTTCCTTCTCACCTGTCATAAGCAACTCAAATCTGCTCCCGTTAGTATTTTAATGTATGGCATGTGAGACACAGTGCAAATATAGCTAGATAAAGATATATACATCACCCATATGTACAGGGACACACATCTATGTCTGGATATAACATTCTTCTAAACACAAATACAAGATTCAACTCATCTCACAAAGCTCGAGCTGCAGAATCGACCATTCTGGTCCATCTCATTTCCTAAGTAGCACTGGGTGGGCTGCAAAGCAACCCATGGGCTTCTCCCTAATATTTGTTATTCCGTAGCCGAGTAGATCCAGGACTTAACCGAGGTCCCAGGCTGCTATCCGTGCTCTACGCTGGCTTGGGAAGCTGATGCTGCTCTGCTTCTCAATCCTCATTTCTGTCTTTCAAAGAGGATGTTAGTTATAAATTGGTAAAATATATATATATATATATATATATAAAGGCTTAATACTCTCTTTTTCAAGGTTCTGAGTAACGTTTCATAGAGTTATATTTAAAAATATATATAGGGTGCAGAACAATCTGAACTGACACACTGTCTGCCTTGCTCCTCTCTAGCAAAAGAGAACGAAGGAATAAGCAGGTTAGAGCAGAGTTTTCCAACGTCTTGGCTGGGGAAAGGGGAGGGCTGAAATATTAAGACCAATGGTTAAAGTAATGAAAGAATTTGATAAACTCATTGCAAAAAATAGATTTGTTCTGCTAACTAGTCAAAATACAACTAATTTCATGAACTTAGGGATGCAAAGCTCACTATGTAAACCTACCTGAATCATCTGCAGATGAAATTTAAAATAATTTAGGTACCTACTTTAAAATAATAAATTAAAATAAATACTTACCTGCAAGTGAGCTATTACTTCTTTTAAAAAAAATTACAACTTGTTCCATGTTAGAACCGTTTCAGCTGGTGTCTCTAACTGTTGGTTGGGACCACAATTCACATTACATTGTGTAACTTTCTTTTTTTTCCTCTCTTTTTCCAACTGATAAGGAAGACGTCTCTATCCAGCATCTGCACAGAGTCACCCGGGGTATCAAGCTGCTTTACAGCATCCTGTTCAGATTAGCCATAAAGATTTCGGTGGCCACTGCAAAATGCAGATGCTGCTGTAGTTTCTGAACGGCCCGAACAGTCTCCTATTAACCATAATGTATATGCTGATAATTTCCAGGTGCTGTCGGGCAGCTTTTACTTGTGCATCCCCAAAATCTTGGGAAAGTTGGTTACATCTCTGCAAGCTCCTCACATTTATAGGGAAATTGAGGCAATGGGAGAGGATCAGCTGGGTTTGGTGCTCGATCCAGCAGTTTCCTATGCAGGGATGAGGCTCCTTTACCCCTCACTAAGGCACTTGGGCACCAAAAATGCAGCATTTTGGGCTTCAAACATCTAAGTTTGCACCAGCAACCTTATCAATAAACATTTTCTTTTCACAACTCATCGGGCACGCACTGACATACGGAAAGGCAAGCGGAGGTTTATCAAGACGGGCAACTTTTCACGCCTTTCGTATCGATGCTGAATAAAGAGATCTGGCTACAGCCCTGGGATATGGAGCGTCTCCTTCGTGGTGTGAAGATATTTGCCTTCAAAAAGCTGCTTTAATGGTTCTGAAACATAACTGAGCAGCATTTAAGTCAGGCAACTGTTGATCTCCTTTGCTTAGTTCTAATAAGATTTCAAAAAGAAGAATACAACTTAGTTATTAGAGGAAACTGGCATTTTGGACACTGAAATTATACAGCATCATAAACGAGCTACAGAAGACATGTCCATTGCCTGCTAAAAACAGGCACAACTATATACAAAAATATGACTTTCTGAATACTGAAGTATTTCTTTAAACTTTCCTTAAGACCCCATAGATGAATCTTGCATCATTTAATGAGGAGGGAGTCCTGCACCAAAGGTGGTGGCAGTTTTGCCATGGATTTCAATACAGCTGGGAGTAACAGAGCAAGCAAAATCCACACTTGGAATTGGAGGTCCAGAGTTTTCACTCCAGTAAAACGCCCAGGAAGGTCTGGGTCTCACTCTGAAGCCAGTTGGTGAAACTGTAATTTATCCTGCTCTGCTACCTGGAGAGAAGTAGCTGCTTTGAGGTTAACGCAGACTAAGTACTGACCGTGTATGATTTCAGAGAGCTGCTTCCCATGCCAAGGAAAACTCTCTTTTCCTATGCACAGAGCTCATCAGAGGGCTGTGCTTCCAATTCCTCCACCATATCCAAGCCAAGACCTTCCAACGGCTCCTGAATCCGGTGGCCTCGTGGCAGATGCTGCACAGAGGGATGAGATTGTGACCGTCACCAAATCTATTATATGGAAACTAAGCCATAAGGAGTAATAATGTTGAATTAAGGGGAAACTTTAAGCACTGGTATCACTGAAAAGAAGAGCTAAGGACTTTCAAAGCACCTTTTAGGATAGGGCTAAAAATTTGCAATCGTGGCAAAAAAACAGCCCGCATTGAGAGATTAGAAATCAAACTTCAAATGGAATGAGTGAGAGTTTATCAAGAAGAAAGGAACAACCATTAATATGTAAAACATAAGAAAAGGGCAGGAGCTTCTCCAGCTCCCCAGGATTTGGGGGAAACAAAACGCTTGAGAAACCCACATGAAAAGAGAATCCACATCAGGGAATTCTGCAACTGCATATACCAATAATGGATTAAAACCTCAGTCTTAGGTTTCCCTCCCTTCTAACTATTCAAAAATATTGGTTTTATATGCAAACCAGGTCTGGAAAGGTAATTTTCTGGTTAGGAAAAAGCCTCTCTGATGAGTAGGAACATCACGAGCAGCAAGACTAAAGTGATGCTAAAAGGAGGACGGGGGCTTGGAGGACAGGGCACCCAGCCCGGCCTGTGCACGTTGACCGCACGGGCTCTGGAAATCCCGTGTTTTCCCTGCACCTTTGTATATATCTCGCTCATTAGAAAGCCCCTTTGCAGAGGTGCTGAAGCAGAGAAGCAGGAAGGAGCACTTCAAACTGCGCAGATAAACGGCGAGACTCAACTCCCCAAACCTCGCCCAACTTCAAAGGCTTTCAGATACTGTTTAATCAATGATTGAGCTGGGAGGCCAGCTGCGCTCCTCTGTTTGTTCTTAAATGCTAATCCAAGTTTACCAAAATGGAGGGATTTTGCATCTGGGCTATTTGGACGCGAGCCCGCGTCTCTGCTAACCTGTCCTTGGCCTCTCCTTCCGCCTCCTTGTCACGTTCCTCCTCCTTCCCTTGGTCCCTGCTGCTTTTTTAGCGCATTCCCTCCGGGTTAGATCAATAATTGCTTTGTGATGCTGCAGGACACGATTGCCCACCGGCCGCAGGGGTGACATTCATAAAATACGTATCAAACCCCTCCAAACTCTTCCCCAATATATCCCGTGACAGACTTCAGATCTCCACATCTTCCTGTATTATGTTTTAGGCTTTAGAAATAATTAAACAATTCGACGCCGAGCTGACACGTAATGCTGGAAGCATTGCAACATTGCTTTTTTTTTCCCCTAAGTTCTGAATCAACATCAAGCTTTTCTCTGCGCTGCTTTGCCCTCTATTTCCTCTATGCATTTTACAGTTTCCTATTTTGTCTTTCGCGGGGGGTCTGAGCAAAAACAAGACGAAAAATGAGGGAAAACAGCAGTAAGCAAACGCACTTGGGACACGCTGGGCTTGGCTCAGAGTCTGGTTTAGCCAACACGAAACAACAGGAGAACCCACGACCTCAGCTGCTACTGCTCACCAGAACAACCAGTTTAAAATCGGGATTAGTTTTTCCCAAATTCGAATGATTTTCCTGCTACCTTGACACGGACAGGCTGCTCCTGGGGTTGCCTCAGCCATAGAAGTGCTCTGAGCACGGAGGAGCGGGGACACCCGTGTCCCAAGGTCTCGAGGGACCAGCGTCTCCTTCCTGGTGTCTCACGGGGCTCTATCCAAGAGGAAGGACATCGAGATTCCACCCCAAAGCCCAGCATGTAGTTTTGAGGGTTAAAACACATCTTCCAAGGGTTAAAACAGCACACACGGAGCCTGCAGCACCTCAAGGACTACATTGCGGCACCACTTCCAGAAGGAGGAACTGCTCAGACACCAAAATCTGGGGTAGTTTGCCCCACAAACGCATCCAAGAGGGGGTTTCACGCGGGAGAAGGAAATACATCCCGACAAGGGGGGTGCAAGAAGGCTCCACGTGACACAAAACAGCATCTCCCTTCACCAGTGAGCCCACGGACCCCACTTCAGCCTCTATCCAGCTCATCTTAGGAGGCTGCAGAGTATTGGAATAGGTGGGAATCGACAGAAATGATCCCTATTCCAAACCCAAAGTGGGTGTTTCTAAGCAGGGCTGATGCATGCAGCATTTCTGGCCCATCCTGATGTGCTTTTTCCACCCACCCACGGGTGCTCCCCAGCCCACGGGCTCCGGACGAGCCCTCCTGGCCACCCAACCGGCCCCGACCACGGCAGTAATCCCACCCGGATAATCACGGCCGTTGTGACCCACTTAAAAAGGAGTTCATTTTCCACGTATCCAATTGCAGTGGCTTTTTAGGACATTACCCCCCTGAAGGTTTAGCTGCAAACGAGTGCTCAGCTTATTCTAGCAATGCTAGGCCGTAAGGAGTGTGAAATCAGCACAGAATCTCTAAGCCAGCTCGTTCGCAGGATGATAGATATTTGCTTTGCTGGTAACCACAACCGTCTTGTGGCCTGTGCTCCCTACAAGCCAAACTACCAAATTATGTTTTACGTTACCTCGTTGGTCACCAATTTGGGAGTTTTTTGCTTATTTGCAAAATTGGAGGGCCCAGATCCAAGGAGACTCCAATGCCCTCGTGCGGCACCACTCATGTGTCCCCATCGGTGTCCCCAGGTGCCCATTTCAAAGTCATTTCCATGCAATGCCCAAGCCCAGAGTAGCGGCTGCATTTCCTAATTTTACCTACGCTTCTGCTTCCCTCACAACATACAATCGGCATGGAATTTTTTAATAACAAAAGGAATTCCAAACACTTACGGTAACTATTTTGATTCTGCTTCTACTACTGATAAATTAAAAACGAAAGATTCGCTCGCTTGGGGGATATCTACAGGACTGTGTGCCTCTTCCCTGAATCCCGAATTGCCTCTTTGTGTTATTTCTATTTTCCACTTAGAAGGGAATGTGTAGGAAAGCTCAAATTCCTTCTACTTTTATTCTTTTCTGGGGGAAAGAGATACCAACCGGTGATATTTCTCCAAAATGTGCTCCTGTTCTTCTGCTGTGCATCCTTAAATGCAACCATCATAAGAACAACTAATACACAATTTAGTTAATACCTAAATTAATATCATCTACCAGCAAGGAGATGACCCTTCCTTCCACACAGGCTTCCATATCTGGTGCGTTGCCTGGATTAACTCTGGTTTTGATCCTAAAAGGAGGACAAATTTGGCTAATCTTCTCCCTCGATGGGGACGTGCCCGGCCACGTGCTCGCTTGACGGGAGCTGCTCCAGCTTCACTCCCGGATTTCTTTGAGGGGTTTTAAAACCAGCCCTTCCTAAGCTAGACCCTATTTCCAAATTATTCCAACTCACCATTTATTTGGCCATCAATGATGCAAAAACCACGCCAGCTTTGGCACACCAAAGGTCGCAATCTGTGAATATTCCCCGTTTCCCTTTGGCTTTGCAAAGGGCCCGCGGTTCAGCGTGCGGGCGGGCACGGCGCGGCCACTGCTTTTGGGACAGAAAACGGGCGTTTTCTCCCCCGTTTCACTCCTTTCTGTGTCCTTCCAGCTCCGGAGCGGCCTGTCCCGCTCCGTGCCGCTCCGTGCCGCCGGGAGGGAGGCGGTGGGTGGCAGGGCGGGCGCCGCGGGCCAGCTGCAGCGCATTACGCGGGGCAACCTCGCCTGCATCCTAAATGGGTTTTGAAGCCATGCTGTCAGCTGCCTTCATGTCACCCCGCTCGCCTATGATTGAATCTCCTGTTCCTTTTATAGAGTTGTTCTCTCCTAATAAAACACTAACTGCCGGGCGGAGAGTCGGCTTCGGGACCGCTGCTCACGGGCTTACGATAACCTCCCGCTCTCCGCCCTCCTTTTTTTCCCCTCTTTTTGGCTAAAAAAAACCCCCCTCCGCTCGTGAAACGTTAATCGCCGAGGCCGTGTGCTTAAATATTCCTCTTCGCGGTCGCAGAAATTTGCCGTGTTTATACAAAATCTCCACCCCAGCCCCGTTTGCAGCTATTTTAGGAGCTCATACTTTCAAACTGGGCAATATTCCTGAGCACATGAAAGCGCCCCCGGAGCACCAGCAGCCATAAAGCGATATCTGCAATTCATTGCGGCAGCCGCCTCCGAAGGTGATACCTTCAAGCTGTTTGTCCGAATAAACTAGCAAAAAAGCTGTTACTGGTCGGCTTTTGGATAGGATACATTGCAAAACAATATTCCTTTTCCCTGGCAAATGCAAAACCACATTTTATAGGTGTGAACTATTTCCAAACTTCAAAACTGGACCATAAATGAACTGTGAACGGGTAGAAAAACACTCCAAGTATGCAGTGAAGAAGCAAATGACTTTAAATGTGTAGAATTAAACTAATCGCAGTTTATATTTAATACGTTTAGAGACTAAAAATATTTTCACCTTCCATTCTACTGCATTTGAACAGAATCCATCCACGAGAGCTTATAAATCTGTTATTCCTAATGGCTTTCATGCCAATGTTGTACTTAAAGTCATGGGACTCAAAGAAAAACTGCATTCCTGGGGCATAATGCTGCACAGTTGAAAAGAAATGCTCGCTTAAACCCCAACTTGACAACATTTGCTGTTGGGATTTCTAGGACTTTCATCAGGGAGGTTTCGAAAAGAATCCCGTCTCTCAGAAATTGTTTTTGTCCTCGTAACAGACTCGCCTATTAATGAGAAAACAGTAAGAAGCTTTAGTGTCCTAATGGATACTAAATGACCTGGGGGATCTGCAACATTTATGTGCCGCAAAAATACATGGGCGCAATTCCTCGGATTCAGATATTTGCTGCCTGGTGTGCAAGGCGTTAAATAAGACAACAAAATACATGCGGAGCATTAATTCGTGTATAATAAACTAGAGCGTTTCAGATGTAAATGTTCCCATGTTTACATGTGAATTTAGATGCAAACATTTAAACGTTTAGATGTAAACAGTTAAATACTTTATGTATTTAAAAATATAATATTGGGCTTAATGTGAATTTGCAAAGCAGAGGAAATCGAGGCTATAGGAGCAGATAAATATTCAGTGTTTAGGAGCCTCCTTCTGTCCTCAAGACTCAGAGCAAACCCTGGCATTTGACACGGATACAGCTGTTTAAAATATGTCTTCATCATAATCAGATGGAGATAAAGACAGGAGAAAATTCAGCCTGAATAAATCTGAAGTTAAAAAAAAAAAATTAATCTAAAACCAGATGCTGCAAAACGTGCAAAAATGAAGATGCAAATTTCATTCTGCAAACCTGAAAGGAAAGGGCAGCGAGAGCTCGGTCCACCTTTACGGCAAAGCGCGGAAAAGTTAGTCAGGATCAACAGCAATAAATATTTTGAAGGCCGAAAACTCTGCAGAGTCTATTCATTTCCCTCCCTGCGATGGTGCAAAAATGTTACCTACTCCCCGCGCAGTTATTAGTCTCAGTAATGTAACATAACAGATACTTTCTAAATCCTTTTAGGCCTTCTCCCCCTCGCTGGAAAGATCATCATTTTTTTTTTTTTCTTTTTTTATTTCAAAGTGGATTTAATAAAGAAAAGGAGCGCTGTTAAAGTAATACGTGCGGCTTTGACATTAAGCAGCGCAGCCCTGCAGAGTCGGCAAGAACAGGGTCTCTAATCTCCGGTGATTTATAGAGGGCTCTTCCTTCATCTCGGCACTCGGGGAGGGCCAAGGAGTTTAGAGACAGCCTGGCGTCCCCCGTGCTCCCCTCCGCCGGCTGAGCCCGTTAACCGCTTCGCTGCCGGCCCGTCCAAACCCCCTCCGTTTATTTGTATTTATAGAGCCGAGTGAGCTCAGGGCTCCGTAATGCCCGCGGAGGTAAATGTTTATGTCTGTCATCAGAAATTTATAAGCAGAGACGGAGGAGCTAAGAGGCGAGGGAGCAAAGGCCCAAAACTATGTCGTGGTTGGTGCGCGGCTAAGTAAGCTCCGAAAAGCTCCGGGTGGAAACACGTCTTAATTAAAAACTTGCAAATATATACAGTTAATTTGAAAGCTAAATAAGTGAATTACGGATTCCAGACAGCCTGTTAGCAACTGGAGAGGAATGTTTGCCTTATACTGGCTGGATGTTGCACAAAAGTTCAAAGAATACGTTTCCAAACACAACTGCAAGAAGCTATTAAGCTCTTGTCGTAAGACAGAGAGATCTCCTTTTAATGCATTTCAAATTTATCATTTTTTAGGGAAATGACCAGTTACTTCTGCGCTTAAAACCACGTGAGCATCCAGGGTTCATCTGAAAACTTAAAGGCGGTTTTTGTACGAACTCGATACGGGGAGATTCACGTATTAATTACCAAGAAATCAACTGGGTCAAGAGGATTAGACATGCAAAGAATAAAACCCAAGGCCCTGCTGCAGGAGTGAAGGGCACTCGGCCACCTTCCCCGGCCCGAGCGGCCCCGTGGGGACGGATGGAGGTGACAACCAGGTGCCCAAAGCCAAGTGAGCCGATACCGGGTCGGTCCCGTCCTGTTTGGCTCTTGGTTTCTCGGTGGAGCCATCGCTCCCGTTGGGCAGTTTCCAGCATCACAAGCTGTCCGGAAAAGCTGAACCTTGCACAACCACGGCTCGGGCATTTCAGTTTTCCAGACTCATGCTAAATCCTGTAGCCCGTATCCCCTAAAAGGCTGGAGAATGGAAGTATTGACGTCCTAATTGAACATTCATTAACTAAGCACATTGCAATCCATATAAGATATCGGCAATCGCGTGCATTATGTTCAAGTTTGCTGAATTTTCCTTTGAGTGATTGAGTTTATTCCTCTTTTGCAAAGGAGACTGAACTCACCCTGCGTGGTTGTCTCGAGGACAAACATGGGATTAAAGTCGCTCCTATACCAAAAGCCTCCACTCTGCTCACAGGGCTCTAATTGCTAAAATTGCAAAATATTAATGCTTCTGAGAACAATCCTTTGCATTCATAAGAGTTGCAATGTGCATCCTTTATTTTCACCTAGTTTATATGTTGTTTAATGCAGGGAATGGGCATAATTCGGAATGCTGGGGAAGGCAGGGTGCAGCGTGCGGCAGCCGCATGGCCCTTTCCCGGCCGGCACCATTCCTACAAAAGCAGTGGAAACTTGGCAGGCTGGAGCGGGAGCAGGGGCTGGGAATACAGGAACGGCTGCTGTGGGGCCCGTGGGAACTGCACCGAGGAGGTAACGGCCGCCTTTTCCCTGGAGCTGCTGGTTTCGGCACGGCTGGATGCAGGGAAAAAGGGATGCGATCCGGGCGGCCTCCCCGGCACAGCATCTCGATGAGCGTTTTGGTCCATAGAGCTGCTTTTCCCAGCTCCAAAAGGACCAACCAGGGTCACGGATGTTTCTTTAAAGTGTCTGAATTCTCTGCATTTACCAATTCTCTGCATTTACCAAGTCCCTCCGGAATCCTAAGGCTGCGTCGGGATGCCCGGCCCGACCGGAGGGACTTGCCAAATTCCAAATCCCACCCATTGAGCCCAGTATTTAAAACCCGTTTTTTTAAAATATGCATTTTCAAAATAATAAATCAAAGGAATTCTGCTTCCTGAACATCTCTCTGGAGAAGAACCCGAAACAGGAATTTTGGGGTTTGCAAACCTGAAGCAGAAAAGAGAAGATACGTGTATTTTTCTTCCCATCGAACCATCTATGCGAATCAGCATGCACAAAACGCAACGGACCCTTAAATCTCCAGGTCCTGATGCTCAGCAGGCCCGGACGAACTGATGTGGCAGTAAACAAGTCTTATCAGGGACCCCCATTACCTGCTGCAAGCAGAGACCATAAATCACCCCGGCGCAAGGGTGATCCCGGTTTGCACCTCGTGCCACCGAGTAGCTCTGCATTATTTACATTATTCCCACAACAACTCGTTATTTTAGCTGTACCTGCTGGGTCGTGATCGCTTGCACTTAATGCAGCTGTAAAGGCAGGAAGTTTAAAATCTTATGGGATGAAAAGGAGGGTTTCTCTTAGGGGAACCCTCCCTACGCAGTCAACTAGGCTCTACCAGGTGACACGGCTTTGAATTCTGTCCTCAAAGGAAGGATTTGGAGCACTGGAGGGGTGGGCTGCTAAGAAATGTGTTTTTCTTCTGCAGGGGGAATTGATGTCACCCCGCGAGCCACACGTTGCCTGCGGGCTCCCGCAGCAGCAACGCTCTGGTTTGGTTTGTACAGCTCCCGGCACACACGACCCTAGTGTAAGGCCCATGAACTGCTCCGGAGCAACTAGAATATACGAATAAGCTATGTAGCTGTTGCCTAAATGCTAAAGATGCATTTGAGAAGGAATTCCGTAGTGTTCGTTGGGTAGGAGCTGCCGGGATCTGCAGCTGGGACTGTCTCTAAGAGGCTCCCGAAGGCGCAGAGCGCTCTGGACATTCAGAGACGACTTCCCACAGATACCCTGGACCGAGAAAAACACCACATCTCCCCCGGGACGGCAGCAGAGCTCCCGAAATACAGCCCGTGCCGCTTGAGGAGCGTCCCCGCCGCCGCTGGAAAGGGGCTCGGGGCTGGAAACGGCCTCGGAACGGGCGCTGGGAACGCGCGGGGCTGGTTACGCCGCGTCCCCTCCTGCCGCCCCGAATGAGCCGCCCATGGGATGGAGTGGGACGAGCCACCTCGGTGACCCAAACGCCACCAGGATGGGCTCCCTCCGGAGCTCTGCGCGAGGGACGAGGCCACTGCTGTCACCGCCGGGGTCTGTGGTCACCTGCAGCCGCCGTCTTGCACAAGCGGCACTCGAGCAGCCCTCGTCTTTGTGGCACCACCGGTCGGGACGCTATTAGGAACGTATTTTGCAACCCGCATAATAAACGCTCTATCCGACCCAGCAAAACAAGCCTGAGGGCAGAACGAGCGTAAACACACGCACGAAACTCCCGATATGTGGACAAATACTCGACAACGCGAGTATCCCCATCCGCCAAGGGTCGTTCTGCAAAGCCCGTGGGTTTCTAAAACGAGCTGCGCTTTTTATCTCTGGTTTACCAAAGATTATACGCAGCAGCCAATATAATATCAAGGCTCTAACCTCAAGTCAATGCAATCTTCCATCCGTCAAAACATTTCCCAGGATTTTACTAGCGCTAACGGTGAAGTCCAACTGGCCAAAAGCAAAACAGAAGGTCTCACGCGCCACAGCTTGCATAAAATGAGAAAAGAACCTTATAACGAAGTATTATCCAAGCAGAGATCATATACAGGGAGTATATACCCTACCTGTCCTCCTCCCACCAAAAACTATTAAAAATAATTATTAAAAAAGCAGGAAAGCAAGAATCTATTCATAGAAAAGCCACAGATGAGATAGGCAGATATAAGCAGTCCCCTCCTGCACCCTTGGATGGCAGCGTTCCCGACTCCAGGGTCTGACAAGGCTGCCTTTTTAGGCTATCTAAAAATATATATTTCTCTTTCAGCTAATAGCAATAGTTTATGCAGGAAGATTACCCACATATCATGACATATACGGACTGGTTACAGTCCGTAGACAACTAAAATGGACCAAAGAAGAGACTGTAAAAGCAGCAAGATAATTCCTAAATGTCTTTTAGGATCCAGCCTTTAGGGAGGGATAAAATCTGCATAAAAAATGAATAAGATCCTATATCACTCTTCAGCTGTATAGTAACACGATAGCTCTGATTCCCGGGGAATATCCCTCCTGGATACAGGACGGATTGTATCAGCAAAAGCCTTCCCCTCTTTTGCAACAATTTCAGTGTTTGGTGGATGAAATCCGGCTGTGCGTATGTGTTACCACCACACATGAGTAAGGACCTGGAAGGAATTCGGTGACTTTTCGAAAAGTAATTTAAACAACATCCTTTGTCCTGTGAATCAGGAATTCTTCAGCTTGAGGTTCTTAGGATCTGGGAAGCTAAAGGATCGTCTCAGATACTGCTGTGCCGCGGCTCTGGGGACCGCAGAGATCCTACAAATGGGTTTTTATTTCCATCCAAGCCCTCGCGGCCGCCGCTGCCGAGCTCCCCGCTCGCGTGTTTACAGCAGCCGTAGCCAGGAGCCGCTCCACGGAGCTTAGACTTGTCTCATTACAGCTTAGCAATCATAAGCAGAAACCCTAAGGAGAAAAATCAAACATTCTGGGGGAGCTGCAGCGTCTCCTCCGAACACCAAACTGAGCAACAAACTCGTCTATCGTCTTGTACATCAAGTTCTGACTGTCGCGAGCGGTGCCAGGGCTCGGATGAGAGCGGTGCCACCAGCAGCAGGCTCCGAAATAGCCACTTGGGACTCCCGGCTTTATTTACAGCTTTGACGGCACAGTTTACTCACGGCCTCAAGTGCTTTGAACTCTCGGACGGGACGGGACGCTGCAAGATTCCCTTTGGAGGCTGGATGCGTTCGCCGGCCGCGTCCCTCGCTCGCGGGCCGCGAGAGGCTGCCCCGGGCCGTTGTTTATTGAAGCCTTTTGTCCGATTTACAAACTGAAACAAATAACGGCGCAGACATGTGCGGCTATGGAAAAAACGTGTTTACAGAGTGGAATAAAATACAGACTAAATACATTTGGATTACACTAGATGAAACGCGAGTTTCTAACATAGCGTAGGGGACGGTCCGCGCTAGGACAGGAGCAAAGGCGCCACTGAGTCATGGGGTTTATAAGAGCGCGGTCGCTTGGGACATTTTGGAGGGTCCTTAACACGCAAGGCGCCCGCGCTGCGGCGGGGCAGCAGCCACAGGGCCCAGGCAAGAGCTGCCTGCCCTAGCAGATGGCAGCGGCTGCGTATGGGGCGGAAACATCCCAAATCCCAGCTCAGATCCCACAGGAATACTTCTTGTCCGTGTTTCTGGCTTGTTTTTGGTCCAGTCTTACTGATATGAGGTTGTAGATAAACACTAGTGAAGCTGCACACCTGCAGCTTTGCATCCCTGTGACGGCGGCGCAGCATCACACCCGCTGCATCCCGCCTGCTGCATCCCACCCGCTGCATCCGCTGCATCCCACCCGCTGCATCCACTGCATCCCACCTGCTGCATCCCGCCTGCTGCATCCACTGCATCCCACCGGCTGCATCCACTGCATCCCGCCTGCTGCATCCACTGCATTCTGCCTGCTGCATCCGCTGCATCCCACCCACTGCATCCGCTGCATCCCATCCACTGCATTCTACCTGCTGCATCCGCTGTATCCCACCTGCTGCATCCACTGCATCCTGCCTGCTGCATCCACTGCATCCCGCCTGCTGTATCCGCTGCATCCCGCCTGCTGTATCCCACCGCCCTATCCACTGCATCCCACCCGCTGCATCCCATCCGCTGCATCCCGCCTGCTGCATCCCATGCACTGCTCCTGCCGCCTGGAAGTGCATCCCAGCGTCGGACACGACTCGGGAACAGCACCAACGGCCAATCACTGCATCTCCCCCAAAGCGACCGGTCCCGCCTGGGTGGGTAGCTCAGCTCAGCGCTGCCCAAAACCACCACTCGGCTGCCCAAAGCGCTGATTTCTCCTTATTTTAGGAAGCTCCTTCACAGCAGGGGGGTGAGGTGACTAGATCAGAAATAAATCTGCAGCTCCACCAAGGTGCTGGAATCATATCAGGGCAAAAATGGCACGAGGAGGGCAAAATTCTAAGCGTTAGCTCTGAAAAGCTCATGCAAACCACCCTTTCCTGGAGCGTCTTAATTAGCCGCGCGGCGACGTAACCGGGCTCCATCCGCGTGACGCCAGCTGGGACTTCCTACAAAACCCATCCATCATCGTCACAAAATATGGGGACCAAAATCAACCCACCGAAGCCTTTCCCCGGTTCACAAACTATGTGCAAGGAAAACAGCTCGTGCGGCAGGGCGAGGGCTACGGCTAAGGATAGCTCCTCCAGCACAGAAGTGTTTTCTTAACATCAGTAAAATATGTTAACTAATATTATATTTAGTGAGCCCAACTCCTCGGGGGATTAAAGGCCCACTGTGCCTAACAAAACTTTGTCTCGAAACAGACTAGCAAATGTTAGTTTAGCACGGAGCATTTGATAGCTTATTTGATAGCTAATCATGCTATAAAGCTGTAAAATAAAGTTGTGTTTATTGGTACAATTAATCCCCCTCTAGCCCACGGGGCTGCGTAAGAAAACGGGGGGATGAAGGAGCTCAGGCCAAAGGGGGGTGGGGTGAGAAAAACGGGATTATTGGCAATAGGGAAAGGCCGGGATCGGCACAGGGATGTGACTCACAGGGCTATTATTATTGCAGCCCAGAACATCATCTCCGTCCGGGAGCGCTGAGAGAGGCAAAAACTTGACAAAGAAGGAAATTCCCCCCAAACCCGAGTCAAAAGTGAATTTAAAGATTTATGGAAGCTCTAACACATGCGTATCCAGAAGGCCATGGTGCAAAGAACCTTCCCTACCATGCAAATAAATATATTACTTAAGATAATGCAAACTTGAGTTCTTCCCCACTGTCTGAATATTTAAATCATTTTCCAGTTAACAATAATCTAGAGTAAAGCATAGGGAAATAAAGATATTTTGATGCGAGAAACATCTAGTATTTTAATTGTGGTTAATATGCAAATTCAATTCGGATGTAAACACAAGGCGTATCGGCGCCTCGCTAACTTCCCGCTCGCATTTTTACAGCTTTGGCATTAATAACCAGCAATCGCTTACCGTTGCCAGAGGCTTCTCCTGCATTTAAAATATAGGTTACTGCATAGCAATAGACAGCAAATGTTTATAAGGCATCATCTTGAACAGACAGATGCACCCGAGGAGGCTAAAGAGAGAATTGTTCAGGTTTGGGGGGGATCTTAGGGCACTTCAGGCTCGTCCGAGCCTGCGGAGCGCACGGCGAGGAAGAGCAAAGCGGTAACTTATATGGTGAGCACCTCCTGAGCGGGGATTTGGGATGTTTTTATGCACAAACAGCACAAGACCAGCCCTGAAACGCAAAAACACCTTTGGGGAAGCGGGTTGTTCCCCACATCCCCGGGGATTCGGTCACCGGGGACCTCCAGGGGTCCCCGCAGCGGTTGGATCTGCAGGATTGACGCTGCCCCCATCCCTGTGCAGGTTCTGCAGCAAAAGGGAGCTGCATTTCTGAGATATTTCTGATGTAATTAATTGCATGTAAATAACTTTCTCGCATCTAAACAGTGATAACAGAGAGGAGCAAAAGGAAAAACCCCAAGGAAAGACGTGGTGTGATTCTGTATCCCTTATTGGAAATTCCAAACCGGGTTATATCCCGGAGAAGTCCACCAAGGGCCCTGCGAGCGCTGCTTCCCATTCCCATTGCGGGAATGTTCATGCAAAGAAGTCGCCCGCTCTGGGAGCACCGGGGTCCCGCGCTGCTGCAGGACTGTTTGCATGCAGAAAGCAAAACCAGGCTTAGCCCAACGTCGCAGCACAAACAAGTAGCAACACGAAGCTCCTCTTAGCAGAGCTTCCTTCTATTATTGTAATCAAGCTAAATTACAATTAGCATTTGATTTAATCCCACTGTAGATTCCCAATGCGGTACCTCTGAACAGAGGGAAGACACTGACACCGATTCCATGCTCAAATTGCCCTGCACACAAAGTAACACTAAGGAGAATCGGTAAGCGGACATTTTTCTAAAATAAACCGTCATCCCATGCAGTCACTGCGTTATTTCGAAAGATAGAAAATGAACGAGCGGGCTGGAAATAAACACAACTTTTTAAATGAACCTAATAACATGAAAGTAATGAGTTTGGAAACCAGATGTGGACGCAGAAAGAAAAGGCTACAGTGCACTCCGCAATCTGGGGAGGAATGATAAAAAAATTTACAAGCTGTTTTGAGTCCCGAATAAAAAGGGTAATCAAGGCAGGCTGAGTTATAAGCGGGGAGGGCACAGCATCCTGCAGCGGAGACTAAGCAGAACCCCTCGGCCCGCTTCACTGTACGTCTAGCTTTTCCCATGTTGCTGGAACTGCAGCCTAATTCTGGACTCGGCACTTCATAATTCACGTCACGTACTGTAAGGCCTCGTCGCCCTCTCCTTTCCTGCCTTCGTTTGATCTTCTGCATTGCGCGGGGCAGCAAACTGCCTGCGCGGGGCCGGCGCGGGCGCACTTTGGGGCAAGAGGTGAAGTAGAAGGAGGAAAATCGAATCTAACGGTAATGCAGTATCCTCGAGGAGGATCCCTCGCTGCAAGGCGAAGGGCACGCGGGGATTATTTCCACGGTGCCCGGCGGGCTCTCTTGCGGGTCGTGATTTCCGATAACGTCGATGCAGGAGCCCCGTGCGTTAGCAAACCCGTGCTACCGCGCGCAAAGCGGCTGCTCCAAACGGCGCTGTGAGAAAGCTGCCTCTGCGGCAGTTGTTTTGCCCCCGAAAAGCTTTCAAAATTGCACGGCGAGAGTTCAGCCAGCGTCTAATTTTAACCGTGGGTTCCAGGAGGGAGCGAAGCTGGTGGGAAGATTACAGAGTTCCTTGAAGCTCTGACCTACAGCAGGAAGAGGGTTGTCAGCCTGCGTGGCTCTCCCCCGACATCCCCAGGGAAACGACACTGGCAGAATGTTTTATAACACGTTCCCACTGTAAAATCCTCTATTGGAGAAATATGATGCTTGCGCGCTCCTTCTCCTAGGCCTTTGGAGTGTCAGGAAAAACAGATGACCTTAAATGAGTAATTTTAGTTGTGCGTTTACACTGAGGTTTGGATCTTCAGGGTTCATGGGGTTCTTCTTTGCAAAATCCCGGAGAATTGATGTTGCACAAGAGCAACACCCGCACCTTTAACACATTAGCAAGGAGCTGGCAACTTGTAGTAATGTCATAAGGGATATTTTTGTGCCTTCTCATGTAAATAGCTCAAGAAATGCCACCAAGGAGGGCTGCAATCTGGGATTTTTGAGAAAGACTAAAAGGTTCTGGCAAAGGAAGCAGCATCTCTTAAAAAGTTCAGAAAAGAGAAATTAAAAAGAAAATAACTGGATTGTGATATCTCAGTTAATGCAATTGCATCCGGTGCATTTTTCCTCTGAATCATGTACTTTGGGTAACGCACTCTGGTACAGTGCAGTTCTCCACTGTCACTAACTGCCCAAAGAACCTGAATTTCAGGTGTTTTTGACCTCCTGAAGCGGAGCAGGATATCCACACAGCAGAGAAACTCTGCATTTTTCCTCAGCCTGCCAGTGAAAACCTTATTTCTAGACCCCAGTAACGGTGCAGGGGCAAATAACCAACAACAGGAAAGGCCAGGGCTGGAAAACTGCTATTCCAGCAACAGGTCTTCAAGGGCCCGGGCAGCTGAAGACGTTCAGGCACTGGGAAACCAGAACAGCTTCCTAAAATACACACACACACACGTATATACGTGAGTCACTAGCCACATAGATGGTTCATTGGAGTCATCACTGCTGTCTAACAAGTCACAGGCAAAAAATCCCTGCAGCTTTGAGTGAAACCATGTCCCAAAAATGCCCGTTCCGTGCGGCTGGGAATCGCCCCTGAAGGAAAAGGACAGGAACACAAATCCCTCTGTTCTCACTTTCCTGGACACTCACCATGGAGGCAATAGTCAGGGAATGTCCTTATTTTAAAAGCAGTGAGCAAGGTCGTGCCAAGCCCTGCTCTAAACTAGGGGCAACCTCGTGCCTGCTGCAAGCCCTGGGGCTGCAGTGACAACACGGGCACAACGGTGACACGGGCACGACGGTGACACGGGCAGCCACGTTGTCCTCTCCTCCATCCCTTGGGATAATGAAACACAGACGCCGCTCAGCCTCGGAGCGCTCCGAACGACACAGCAGTTGTTACAGACCTCGCGTTATCTGCCGCTGACCTTAAATTGAGATGTCTATTAGTCAGGGATGATGATTTTTGCGCTCATGAATAATTAGTTTTGGTGGTTTAAGGGGGAAAAAAAACCAAAAAAAAAACGTATCTTTTAATCAGAATCTAAATGAAAAAATAGCGGAAAGCTATTCCCTAACATCTGTCAGTTTAGTGTAGATTTAGAAATAAAAATCAAGAGGTATAGTCTCATCTCAGGGAATTATGTGTTCAAATCCTGGTGTATGGAGATGAGAATGTAAGTGTTAACGTGGAGAGAGTCTTCTGCTGCATATCCCAGGCATTAGGATGGCTTAATGAGTCACTGTCTGAAACCAATAACAAGTTAAAGTTCCCCTCTCGCATACACACACATTTAATTTTGTGTATAATTACTCACTTCTGAGTAATGACAATTTATTAGTTTTTTCCCATCAAATGCCTGAGTTGCTAATGTACAACATGTTAGTAATAGGCACGGCTCTTTCCAAGAAAGGCAAGAGTTATTAGTGTACTAAGTGTTAAACGTAACCATTCATTTTAGCCCCCTCGTCTCCCTGTAAAAATATTTTTGAAGTGAACTTTGCGGCTGTGGAAAGCAGATTTTTCTAACCAGGGGATCCCTTTATATGGCTGAGAGAGCGGCTCTCTATCCACGATTACTGTCTGTACAAATGATCAGCATTTATACAGTCAAATAAACCGTGGCCAAAGGACACGTCTGTCTTAAAGGAGTGACTGGAGAGCAATAATTCTCCTTTTGCACTTAACACAACGCGCACGGCTATAGTATTTCAGGAAGAATAGCAGTTTCTTTGGCTTAGCATTGGCGGAATGGCTGGGGAGGCTCCATGCACAGCTAGCTGGAACACGAGGAGGAGAAAACGGGGCAACCAAAACCCACTAGAAATAATACTGCAGTATTTCTGCATTTGCTTTGACCTTCTCCAGGTGCAAAATAACCAAGATATCAAGCAAAAGTGAAAAAATCCCCATTAACTAAGGTGTTAGGAGCCGCACTCTTTGGTGTCGAAGTGCCATGAGGATCCATCAAAAGCACGTGCGGAACTTAAGCAAGTAAAGACGTTATTGGACTTTCTGGGACATCATTTTGATGTGATCAGTAAAAACAAATCCAAGTTGGAGGAATCGCTCCATCAAAGCCCTTGGGAAGGTCGAGAGCAGCGAGTTCGGAGGCAGAGGAGAGCAAACCCGCGCGGCAGAGCGTCGCTTCGCTTGACGATGTGGAGTGGGGCTCCAACCTGGCAGGATTTACGGCACCCTGGCATGCGTTCCTGGCAGGAAACACTCTGCTCTTCCCCGTTAGGTTGTTAGTCAAACAGAAAGCAGCAAGATCGTCCCCTGGATGAGATACCTGGGGCTGGTTATGCTGGGAAGGAATGTTTTAATGCAGAAGTGGATAAATGCAACAGGAGGATCCGGGTCCCCCATTGCTCCTTGAGCTGCTCCGGCATCGGCTTGGAGAAGAGGAGTCCAATCTGGGAGCAAGGGCCGGTCTCCTGCACCATCTCCCGCTGCCATTCCCTGCCCACGCTTCCCTACGGGATCCATGCACATTTCGAGGCGCTTCCAAGCTCTTTCTGCGACCGCTACCCAACACGAGCGGCAGAGAGGAGCTGCCACCAGTGTGCCGCACGGCCCTGCCATTCCCAGGCTTTTTTATTTTTAATTATTATTTATCCGCGCCCGTTCCCGTTCCCCCGGCGCGGCCTCCCGCCGTACTGTGTGGTCAAGGAGCCGGGCCTGGGGGGCCTGACGCGGGGCCAAGCCTTGCACTTCAGCTTCCTGACCTGGCAGCCATTCAGAGAGACCCTGCTAAGTGCTATTTCCTAAATACACTCGCTTTTCATAACAATCTTACCACATTGCTTTCCTTTACAAGCTCTCTTAAAAGAGGACTGGGCTCCTTCTGGTTAATCTACACAGGCTGCATTTGGAAGCCATCAGAAACTGAACTCTAAACAAAACGTTATTAATGTGTTGTAATCTGCCCGCGCCGTTCCAGATGAAAAGAAAATGTTTTATAGTTTTGGAGTATACATTTTAATTGCCTTTTAAGAGTGCATATACTTTTAGTGTGCTCTGTTATAAAACTGCAGTATCTGTTTCTTGATAACTGCTGAATGATCTCAGCTATTTTTATTAGGTTTTCTCCCCCAGCCCGGTCCCCTTCGCTAAGCTACCACCGCTGTCAGCCTTTTCCAGCCCATTCCTGAAATTCGGAACTCTTTGCCAGCCCAGGATAAACTCCGTTATAAACAACCCCTTTACAACATCCCCTCGCAATAAAAACACTCGGATCCAGAACGCTAAATGGACTCGGCGTTCAGCTCCTTTTGCTCCAAAATCGCATCTAAAGGAGAAGGGAGCGGAGCTTCCCGGATTCCCGGCCCCTTCCCGGGATGGCTGGGAATGCGGCGGGATCGCGGCGGTGCTGGGAATGCCGGCGGGATCGGAGCGCTCGGCAGAGCCCCGGACGCCGCTACCCGAGACGTTGCTGCCCCCAAATGACGGCTCTTCCCGGCCTCGGCCGGACACGGCGCTATTCCCGCATGGATAGCGGCCCCGCGGCCTGGGAACGCGCTCGGTACCCGCTCGGGACAGAGGGGCTCCACAGACACACAGAAATTCAGGTGCATTCAGCTAACCACGGGCCATCCTGCTGGCTTACAGCTCCAACACACGCAGGAATCTCTTCAGGAATATTCTCATGGAAAAATCATCCGGATTCCCCTGTCCCCACATTCCCACCAGTGTGGGGACACGCACAGTGCACAGATAGGAACACCCCGGCTTGCTCCCCGATATTCAGCTCTGCAGACCTGCAGCGTAAGCTCCTTTGCAAGCTACTTAGCTGCCTTAACCCTCCCGACGTTAACTCCAGCCCTTCCTCTGACGGCCCCGACACCTCCCTAAGACCGTCTTGACTCGATATTATTGCTTGATATAACGCAGGCCAGCACGTTCCTGAGCCGGGGCTATGTTCACTGCGTGAGGAACAGTCCCTTTTCAAGCATTTACTGCTTAAATAAAATCCTGCAAGTGGCAAAACCCCTCTCAGGGTGGACCGGGATTCACATGAAGCAAGCGGGCTACAATTTAGTGTTCTTCCAGTTCTTCTTATCTTTGAAATTATCAATCAGCACTGGTAATTTTTTATGCTGTTTTTAAAAATATTTTTTTCAGGATGCAGATGTGCTCGTGAAGATGAATGATTTGGGAACCCTGAAATCTTGTATTAACCAACTACAAAGTAGGTAACTGTTAGGTCAAATTTTCCATATTGCTGCACATATGAATATACCCAGTATTTACCCAGAATGTGGGGGAAAATCCTGCACGACGGAGGATTTCTCCTGTGCCTTCTCTAAGCCAGTCCTAACCTAAGTCCTGGCTCCTCCTGCTCGCTGAACACGCTGAATTCTCATCATGCAGAACACGGCTCCCAACCACTATAAATATTGTGCCAGGTAACTTGTTTTGGCAGCGTGATAATAATAATCATTCCTTGTGGGATGCTCGTTTTTCTAGAGTGGTGCGGAGCTCTGGGGATTGAAATACGAGGTGTGCAGAACCGAAGGTTTCAATCTCTCAGGAATCACCAAAAATGTTATCCTGCATCCCCACTGTGCAATGACAGGATTTCTACCAAAAATGCTTTAATACAGAGCACACAGAAACAAACCCTTCCAAATAATTTGCTTTTTCTAACAGGATAATGATCACTGATTGAAAGCCAGCCCAAGTGTACACATTTAATTATCAGCTAGGTTAATTACACCAATTTGGTTACTAATTGGCTCAGTTTAAACCTACCACGCAGGGACCAGCTTGGCAGGGAAAATGTTAGCGATATTACAAAACCAACTGGTTTCTTGAATCGAATAATTCCAGCAATTAAGTAATTCTCCCATGTGCAAAGCAAACGCTACCTTAGCCATTTGTATGGCTTTGACTCCTTTTCAGCAACATGCTGTTTCTCACTGCAAATATTTGCAAAATGTTGCTCACAGAGGTCATTTCTGAGGCTGTGTCTGCACCCTGGCCCAAGTGAGCGACCAGATTCTGCAGAAATGATGGGAAAATAAATTCTGTGAAAGGTTCTGATAACAAGAAAAGTTAAACAACAAGGAGAAGAATGAGAGTAAATGAGAATAAATAAAAGGCAACGTTTCATTTTCTATCTTTAGCTTCCCAGAAATAGGAAAACCGTGTAACTCTTTAGAAAATTAAAAAGCTCAAGTACATGCTTCTTGCACGACTGACATCTATTCAAGTCTAAGGACCTTTGGAATAAACGTTTCCAACAATGATTTCCTGACAGTTCGCATGTTCAATCTGATGGAACGGTTCCGATGGGCAGCGCTAGTCCTCAAGTATTTTCCTCTAAAAAGAAATTAGGGAGCTCTACGTGCAAAACAGAAAAACCTGGAAAACATATTTAGAGCTCTAAGCATGTCATCGTGTTTAAAATATGAGATTTCATGTGCAATTCTCCAAATAATGTTCTATTTAGCAATAGTGTAATATAAAATAGTATTAAGTGGCATTTTTCTCTATGTGTATTAATGCTGAGTATTAGGGAAAAAAAAGATAAATTATAAGAGGCTGTAGTTTATAAAAAAGCACTGCTTGGGAAATAACCTTTTGAGCACTGGAAAAATCCTGAGTTCAAATCAACTTTACTTCCAGTATAAAAGCAATTAGATTTTTCCCATCAGAAATCAGATGAAGAAGTAAATTAAGGCTCGTCAGGGATGGGAATTCTTAACTAGAGACATAAATAGATTTTTCTCATTATTTCTGAACCTATGGCCATCTCTGTAAACTCTCCTTCTAAACTGAATTCAAACAGGAAAAAGATGAATTATAAAATTGTAATAGATATTTGCACTTAAACTGGATTCTCTTCTGGATTATTTTAATTGAGTTTAGACCATCAAAATCTTACAAGTATTGGGTGCAACTGCCTGCTGCTGCATGGACTTAGGACTGCAACTTTACTGAGAAATTTAATTTAAACAAAACCCAAACCATTTATATCCTTGTTAATCTAACAATCTAAGTGCATAAATTTTCCATGCACAAATTGTTATTGGCAAAAAAAAATGCATCTATTTAGGCAATACTTGCACTCTCAAGCAAACAATATTATAATACATATTTTTTGTAATTGAAATACCATAAAAAGCACTCAGCTTGTTTTAATGCATTTGAAGCCGAGATGATGGCTTTTGTAGCAAAAGCCTATGACAAAACAATTGAAAATCTATTCTTCTTCTTAAATACCGGGTATATTTGGAAAGCTTTTCCCTTTGCAATTGCATGATTGATTAAAATACTTTTAGGAAACAGCACCGCGAGGGTCCGGAGCAGGGGAACCTCCCCTGGCCCCGGGCTCATGGGACACCGTGTCCATCCTGTCCTAACGGGGCCTGGGAATTCCCATCCGGACAATTAGCCACTTTTCCTGCCCACCCATGGCTGCAGCTGGCCTAAGAAATCTTATTAGGGACCTCTTCTCACTCCGACTTTGACCTTTCCTCTCTTCTCCCTCTGCTGTTTGATCGGAATTGTTTTAAGGCTGGAGCAAATATTAAGTCCCAATAAATCCATGAAGCAGAAAAGAGACCATCAAGGCTCTTGCTATGGCAAGCGACTCTCTTCTTGCTCCCGCGTTGATCTGGGCATAACTCAGAGCAGAGCAGGATGGAAAAAGCCATCGACGAACTAGCTGAGACCAAGAGAAAAACCAGGACAGGGCAGAATTTTCGGACCCACAGGTTATATTGGCTCCCTAAAGCTTGATCCAAGACCGTTTCCTAACCGGTGCTTTAGGAAACGCTGGAAAAGCAGGGCTGCCTGAGCAACCTCCTCTCGCACGAGGCTTTCCCATTTATCCATGGCCCTTTTCCGCTGACTTCTTTCTGGCAGCTGAAGATGTATTTGGATTATCTGCAGACAGGTTGTAAAATGTTAGATTCCCTCTGTCAGCGCTAGGTGCTCAGCCCATCCGCGGAGCCGGCGCACCTCCCCTCTCGCCGCACCACCCGGCTCCGGCCGTGATGGGGATTCCAGGTCCTGCATCCCGCTGCAAACCTGGGCCTCCGGCAGGAGCAGAGCGCTGTTCCAATCCTCTCGCTATGGTCTAAGGTGAACCGGCTCGACAGAGGGGGAAAAAAATAAAGCACAGGCAGCAGGCGTAATAGATAAAGGATTCCTGCTGGCCAGGAACCAAATGCTGTTGCTTGAAATTAAATATTGTCATGCAAAAGACTAATTGGGAGCATCCTGCTTCTCCTCAGTGCCAGGGCCGTGGGCTAAGCAGGGAAGCGGCTCCCTGGGGCGGCAGAGCAGCCCGCGAGAGCCTTCGAGGAGGCAAATCCCCAAAACGGTCCCGTTGTCCTAGGAGTTCCCGAGGTCCCGGCCATTCCTGAGCCCTATGGAATAGCGGGACACTTGGAGGGGGGACGATAGGGCCCCGGATGGGCTCCATGTTCCCTTTGAAAACAGCTGCCGCTGGAAAGGTCACGCTGCAAAGTCACTCGATTAAAATAGTAATAAAAGAGTAAACATTAACTCACTCCTTTTCCTCAGGTCCTTCTGACTTCCAGGGAGTATCATTGCTCCCGCAGGAAGCTGCACCTTGCGGAGCTGTGGGTTTATCTTGATTAAAAACCGTCTCCGTTTGAGAGGTAAGAAAGGTAACGTCCTCTCATTCAAAAAGACCCAGTCCTAACTGCAGGACTTCCACGTTATCTCCACTGCAGCAGTTGCAAATTATCCATTTTATTTGCTGAATATATGCAGAAATGTGGCAAAACTTTCACAATAAGGAAACAAACTTTTTCAGGATTTTTTTGCATAAACTCACATAATCTGCATTTTCGCATAGATAAAGATAAACTCCTATAACCTGCTGCACAGCACCCAGCTGTTGGGCTTTGGAGAGCATCCTGGAACGCCTGGATCGCTTCCGCTTCAACCGCGAGGGCCCATTGAGGGGTTCAGAGAATGCAAACGCCAAACAGCTTAGAAGAGAAATGCAGATTAAACTGGGAGCAAGGAAACCCAGGACAAATCCCGAGATGCGGCTGCCCCTGCTCCATGGAAGTGGCCATCAAGGCACTGATCCGGTCCAGGTGACACCGGATCAAGCCGGGCTTGGCTTTGGGAAAGGGACTTTGGTTTCTGCTCAGTGCCCGCCCGGCTGCAGTGGCCTGTGGAAGCCCCAGGCTGCTCCAGCCTGCTCCGTAGGGCAAGAGAGGGAAAATGATTTGGGAACGGGCAACGTTGGGGTGCTAAAACGCGGCTTGGCCCAGGGCTGTGCTCCCCGCGTCACCTCCGAGGCCGCTGGTGACAAGTTTGTTTGGGATTAAACACCCACGCGCTGGCTCATCTGAGCCCGGATCATGGGACACCCCGGTCCTGAGTGGATCCTTGCTTTTTGCATCGAAATAGGGAGCGTTTGGACAAGAAATGCAAATAAAAATATCAGCAGAACCGTCAGCAAGGCAGCAGGAAGCGCAGGAAGAGCAGATTGCTCATGAGAGGGAAACGCCGGGGTAACGCGGGGCCCGGCCATGGAGCATCCGGACCGCCGCCATCCCGCGGATCCAACCGTCCCATCCCGTCTATCAGCTGGACCCGCCTGGCTACGCCGCAACCGTAAGACCTGGCACTTGGGGCTCCGCATTCAAAGAGTTAAGCCCTGTCCTGTAAAGATAAAAATCTCCCGTTTTATTATTTTGCACGGCTGCCTAGCAAACGGGGATCCAGCTGTAATTGTAACATTCCAGCCTCCGAAGGCGCCAAGTTTTACTAACTGTAATTTAACTGGTCCAGTTGATGCAGTCCAAATTCTTGTTTGGATAATCAGCCTTTGTTTAAATATGCACCAAGAAAAAAAAAGGGGGGGAATCAAAAAAAAAGCAGAGGGCAGCATTAGCCTCTAGGCATGTCATGTGAGCTTATTACCCCGCAGCGCGCAGTAGCAGACACTCGCACACAAGAGGAGGATTATTTTGCTAGTATTACTGTTACGGTAACATATAATCAGACCTTCTTCCCCCTGCTTTTCTTTTCTTTTCCTTTTTTTTTTTTATTTCCCCTCCACAATTCACAAGTCTTCTGCCCAAGTTCAGCTGAAGTTGAAGGGTGAAAAGGTCAGCAAAGTTTCATGACTGGCTGTTGAAAGAGGGAAAAATATCCAGGGGCTCCGCGCTCGCAAACGCCGCGAGCTCCGCGGTTCTGCGCCCTGCTGCAATTCATAACGGCGCAAAGCCCCTTCGCGGGCTCTGTTTGGACTGGAATTAAACAACTTGTTAATAATTTATAACTTAATATAATTAGAAAATAATAATAACTGTCAGGCAACTGTATTCAAGGCATAAAGCAACTGGAGTGGCTCATTAGCTTATTTGTCAAAGCGCCGGTTTCGCTGTATTCCTGCTCTCTGCGCCTGGGAAGAGCGTGGAGGAGCCACCCAGCTCGCCTGGAGATCCCTCGGCTGCAGCTGGGAGCATTCCTGGTCCCTCCGGGCGCATTCCCGGCCCATCCGGATGCTGCTGCTGCTTGGGAAGCAGCCCCGGGCGTTGGAAGTGCCCATGGCAGATCCGGCTCCCAGCCTGGCCGCTCCGGCTGGATCCATGGCTCTAGCGGGCTCATGCGGAGCCTCCAATGCCCAAAGAACCGGCACTCGCTCTGGATCCACTCCCCCAAGTCACTGCACAAACGGGACAGGAAAAAGGCGAAACCCTATGGAGTTTTGCCTATGGAAAAAGGCAAAACCCAGCAAGCGCTGAGCCCAACCAGAGCCACTCGCCATTCCCAGGAATCAAATTATCCACTGGTGTCTCGTGAGGAACCGAAGAATCCGTCATTTTGGTTCATAGTGCCTGTTCTCACAATGCTCCAGTTCTTCCACCATTAGCAAAATTTGGAGAGTTTCAAGCTTTTTTCTAAGTATGTCTTCTAAAACACACATAAAAACCAGGATTTGAATCGATAAAACTGATCTATAGCACATTTTTACTTGCAGAAGGATTACGGGGTAGAATCTTAACATATACCTAAACCAGTTTCTTGTTCCATTTGCCTTTATGGCTCAAAAAAAAAAGGAAGAAGGAAAAAAAAGGTACATTTTGGAGACAGAGGCCTTTATCCTCCTAAGTGCTGTATATTTCATGCCAATCTCCCAATATAAAGCAGACTTCAGACTTATACCCAGGAGAAATGGTCTCGGAAAGATTAGATTTTCCACCGCAAAATAAAATCCCTGTGTGGTGAACCATAGCAGCTCCACCACTATCTGCTTCCTAAGTGCTTGTTCAACAGGACAAATACAGCCATCGCGTGGCCCCCGTTCCAAAATGGAAGCGATTTTATCAGGGAATCATTATTCTTCTATTTCCGTGCCAGGCGGTTTTTTCCATGCGCAAAATACCCGGAATTGCCCCAACCCTGGAACTAGGGAGGAACAGCAGGGCTGGAGCCTTCGTCCTGCTCTTTGCTCCCTCCGCACCACTTTGCAACACAGCAGATGATGGGGGTAGATTACGATTGAGCTGTAATTAAATATTAGGGTGCAAATTTCATTCTCGCTGGGGTAATAATAAAGCAGCGCAAGTGACACAAGACCAACATTCAGAACACACCTAGGTGTAAATGTTATTTTAATCCAGCAGCCTCTTTTGGAGAGTTGCCTATCAAAGATGCTCCCAATTGGGATGTTACAGGGTGTTAATTTTGCTATGTATCTCATAGCAAAGTTTTCCTACCAAGGATGGCAGGAAACTTTCTTAAACTCTACAGCTTGCACAAAGGCATTTTCCCAATCGTCCCCATATTAGAAAACACAGATTTTCGGGATGTTCCAAAATCCTTCGCCAGCAATAAAGTAGGACATGCAAGGAAAGGAGAGAAAATACATTAATACAATGTAACTGCCGCGGATTAAATTTTAACACCACCAAAGCCCGCAGAAAAGAATGAATTCAAGAGTCGGAAGATTAAAGCTGCATGTAGTCTGCTTGGGATTGCTGTGCCACAGATGGAAACTTTCTTGACAACACACAGTTTCAATTCTAGTTTGGATACGCTATGATTAAATGCTCTTACAGTTTGTGAGTACATCACTTTTTTTCCTACTGGCTACTATAATACAAAAGACATCCCTCGCAAATATGTAACTAGTAAAAAAAAATGCAAGTAAAAGCCATTTAGGTTTCCAGCAAAGACATAAAAGCAAAACAGCTAATGGACAAATCACTTCTGCAAAATCCATTAGTTACTGAAAGTTCTGGAGGGCTCAGATTTTACAGTAAAACCTGTAAAAACTCAGTATCCAGTTTCTCTATGGGGACAGCGAGGTGCGAAGATCCAAACGCCGCTGGAACGGAATCGGTATATTTGAACCTCCTGAACTCCAGCTGCCCTGCACGAATTGCTTTACCACTAACTCCACACGTTTCTAACCTACTGTGCTAAAAAACTAAAGAAACATTAAAATAATCAAAGATGCAATTAGCATTTCTGAAGCAATTCTGAATTCCTTCAGAATTGGCAATTCTGAAGGAAGTAAATGTGGGACGGGGCTGTGCAAACAGGGAATGTTGCAGAGCTCCAGGTCCCCCCGGCTGCACGACACCGAACCCAAACACAAATCGCACTGGACAGAAAAAGGTAGTTGCTCATTTCCATCTGGAAATACCGTCAAATGGAAGCAAATTCCGTAAAATTCCCAATTGATACGAGAACATAATTTTGCGTCTTGCAAACACGAGCCAGCAGCAACGCCTCGCTCATCATCCTACCGGTTGGAAAACACTGTGATATGTTAATCCCTTCTATTTGTAACAACTGAAATTAAGCGTATTTTTTAAATAAAAAAAAAATTAAAAATATCAGAAACCTTAAGTTGTCCCAAGTTGAGCCAAATCCTCTGCAAAGTGCGCTAAGGGAGAAAGGGGGACGGTTCTAATTCTAGGAACTCCAACATCCCTGTAGGAACCCCAACATCTTGCACTTCCAGGAGGAACCTCAACATCCCAGTAGGAACCTCAACATCCTGTGCTTCCAGCTTCCAGGAGACAGGACAGTCCCTTCAGCCTTGGATGCTGCAACCCTTTCCCGGAGGTTTTGCTGGGCCCAGGACCATGCGCTCACCCAGCCTAGGCGTCTCCTTCAGCCTAATGAAGTTTCCACAGGGATGTGCTATTTAATCGTGGTTTATAACTAAAAAGGGCAGGTTTTCTTTTACAGGATCATAGTGGCGACCCGGAAATCTTGTTTTAAAGGGTGATTAGTGCAAAGGAGAAAAATCTTGCGTTTCCTCTGCAATTCTGGCTCATCCAAAGCGGTGCCGCAGAAGCAGCGCGTGCCCTTCGGATCTCTTGGATTAGAAGAGCTCCAGCGGCTCCGCCGCGCTAAGTGCTGTATTGCCCCAAAGAGACAAGAGGGGAAGATGCGGAAGGGACGTGTCATTATCTTACTGGATCCACGGATAAATGAAGAGGAAAGAGGCTGGACACAGGCTGAAATAGCTCAAATTTGCAAAATTAACCCAATTAAAAGGACAAAGTCCATGAAGTTTCTTAATACGTGTCTAAGTCAGCATGTTGGTAGACAACCATGGGGATTTAGGCTTTGATTTTATCGAGGTGTCAGAAGCAGAACAACTGCTAGGAGGATGTTCCTGCCTCCTACCCCTTCCCTGGGAAGGGAGCAGCATCCGAGGCCGCACGTTGGCGACGGCAGCTCCGGGCTCCAGCCCCCGTTTCACAGGGACTTTCTGCGGGGTCAGGAAAGTCTTTGTGTGCCCCAGCTTCTCACTTAATAAATGAAGAAACTGCCCATCTTCCTCCCAGAGGAAAGCAATGAGAAGTAATTAACGTCTAAATGTGTTTTCAAGAGGTTGGAAAGGACGAAAATTCTGCTTTTCTCTTCGGATGCAGATGCGATCACGCAGTATCTGGACGCAGAATTTCAATTTCTTTCTAAAAAGATCTCGCTCAGCGGCAAAGGGACCCGGTAGCTTCCATTTACAGGTCACCTCAGGTCTCCTGAACCAAATATGCCCTGGGGTTTTAGTGGAACAGAAGAATTCCAAAAGCAAAGCACACTGCCCTTAGCACAGAAAATGCTTCTGATTCACAGAATGACACAAATGTACAAGAAAAAAAGCATCTCCGATTATTTTCTTTTCGCAGCGGATGGCTCTTAGATGGACAGAATACACTTACGCATTTCTTAAACCGCCAAACAGCAAGTGATTTTCAACAAAGGGCTTGTGTGAAGTGCTACTTGCTCCTCAAAAGGCTTGGAAAAAAAGAATTCCAGCTCTCGCCGGGTTTTAAGTCCTGCACAAAGAGCTGTGGCTGCACAAGTGGGCACTCTGCCCTTTTGTCAAGAGGCAGCCCATTAAAATTGCCCATCCTGTGAAAGCAGACACTAGCACAACTTCTTCTTATGGAGGCATAGGAAATTATTGAACATTTAGAAATATAAATAAAATGGGAAAATAACCCCAAAATCGCTTTTATTTTCCTGCTTTCCACCTCAGACCCGAGCTACGCATCACTTGCAGTTTTCCAAGGCTTGCTGGAGAACTTATTGACGTTCACTTTGGAAAAGGGTCAATCAGAGAAGGGCAATAATAAACCTTCACCAAAAGAACCTGCCACCAAACTGGTCATAAATTAATTTTGTTGAACTGTATTATCACAATCATCTAGAGGATTTAAAATAATCTAGGTACCTCACCACCTTGCATAGGATCTAGGGTCCTTATATAGTATAAGGTAGAGAGGACCTAAATTCTGAAAATAAAGGAAACAGGAGTCAGGAAATCCAAACCAAATCCTACCAGCCATGCCTCAAGCCAAAACACAAGAAATTTAGCTATTTCTGAAAGAAAAGATATGCAAATTCAGACAAATCTGATGCTTTTTCCTTTTAGAGGCAAGAAAAATCTACTAGATCACAGGAGAAGAGGGTTTGTGGATGAAAAAGCAGCTGGTTACGCAGGCACCAAGGACACCAGGCACTAAGCGTTGCTGGATTGTAGGGATAAGATATTCTCTTTGCTTATTACTGACTTCTTGATCCAAAGAGATTTAAGCAACTGTTTTAAATTAGACATTTTTAAGCTAGTAAAACGCCATCCATAAAGACATATTTATAGACCAACTTAAAACTGGAAGAATTAGAATGACTGCAAACCTGATGAATTCCATCCCCCCCAGCCCCCCAAATCATTTGCTGACCATTAGCGAGCAAAAAGCACCGCAATTTTAGGAATTAATCCACTGTGGCAAAATTAAATCAGACCCACGAGCAGGGATAATGACAAGCTGGTGGCTCCGGCGCCGTCGGCTCGTGGGCGATACAAGTTCAAGGCGTCTGTGCGAGAGGCCACTCTCTTGGAGCAAAAATCAATGGAAAAGGGAACACAAAAGTGCAGCTGCATGGAGGGGAGTCAGTTTTGCAATGCCCTGTGCAGGTTTTTTGGCCGTGCAATAAAGAATGTTGTTTGCAACATGCAAGAAACAAGATCGAAAATATTATGGATGGGAAATTCAGTTATAACGAGGTTAGTGCAACATTTTTTCCTCACACAAATGCTGTTCTGCACTGTAAAAGATGGGTCGTGGGAGAAAAGGATAAAGCCAAAAGCAGAGTTTCATACAATTACATCCGCACCGGCCAAGCAAAACTATAAAAGAGAAGTAAACATAAAAGCAAGTGAGATTACGCGAACAGTGAAGCAGGAACCAATTTTGCCTAAGGCGTAACACTAATGCAAGACTAACTTCAAAGCAGCAGCTGAAGCCACCAAGGTGACAAGCGACACGCACGGTAATGGCCCTGGAAAGGCACTTGCTCCTGTTTCTTCCCTTACGGAGATCAGAACCTACCAGATCCGACCACCACGGATCCGCATCACCGTCACCTTCCAGCTGAGGAACAAGCTGCTCTTCAGCACCCGATGGTAGGACCCAAACCAGAGTCCTGAGACACCGAGAACAGACCCCAAGTCCACCAAGGCAAGGCAAGAAACACTAAGTGACTCTGACAGCTGCGGCCCTAGTCATTGAACTAAAGTGACAGCAAACAACTGAAAAATCCTGTGGAATATCTATAAAATATGCCTAAAAACGACTGAAGTAACAACTAGCGCATCCAGACTGGGCGACAAAGATCTCTACTCCTTGCTCCTTCCTCACTTGCATGGCCACCTCCGACCACGTACACGATCTCCAAGAGAAGCTGTACCCGTAGGGTGAAACACCGCAGGGCACGTGGAAAAGGAGCTGGAAAACTTCTCCCCTCTGGTTCCCAAATCCGGCTGTTGCTGGATGTATAAACTTGGATCTATAAACTACACGGAGCCCTTCAATGCAAGGGAAGAGTCCCCCACAGCAGCTTCCTCCTGGTTTCCTTCTCATTATAAGACATTCCGATGCTCTCCCTCCATCACCTTATCCAGGGAAAAGCACTACAGAAGGAACCAACCCCCTCATGTCTCTCTATTTTTAGAGAAGCCAAAATCCAAGGATGGTTTTTGATGCCTGCAGCTTGCAATAGACCCCACGGCTCCAATGCAAGAAGAGTGAGATCCCGCTCCACCTTCCGCTGCCGCACGAATTTCCATGAACGAGGGATTTTTTCCTTTCCTTTAACCTAAGGATTTGGTGCTCTGAACAGCTGCTTGGGACTTAATAAACCACCGCAAAAGCCACTGCCTTGCCTGCATTAAAAACTGAAATAATGGGTATTAAGCAAAAGTAGCTTTTATAATACACTGACATCTAAGTATCTCAGCTCATGAGCGGATTTGTTGAAAGCGGAGTCTACGGAAGAGCGGAGCTAAGAAACGCACTTAATCGTCACAAGCTCTGAGGACCTTCAGATTTTCCTTTTAAGTTTCACCAGAGATTCCAGGTTCGCTCTTCCTTCCCGATGGAATTGGCACGTGGGGGACGTCCCGCCGTGGCCGTCACCCAGGGTGGCTCCGCGGTGCCCAGCGCGGTGGCGTTTGCTGGGGATCCTTTCCTTTAAGCGTGCGGTAGATGGAGGAATTCATAAGATTTTTGATAAAAGCTTGGGATTTCCTCAGGATAAGGCGGAATCCTCTCGGAACAGCTTGATGGTGCTCCCAGGGCTCCGCGTTGCTTCCAGTGTCACCCGCATCCTCCTCTGGCTCCCTCGCTCCTCGGGGGTGTCCTCCAAACCTGCAACCTCTTTGTGGGAACAACCAAAATACCTTAAATTTGCCCATGGTGGAGAAGCGATAAGGGAGTTTATTTACGCTGCTTATTTGTCCTGCTCTTTCATGCCAAGTTTAACCCTTTGTGTCTTTTCCACCAAGAGCGTGAAAAGAAAAACTCCCTCTGCAGAAGCCACGGGAACTGCTAACTCCAAGGGACAAACCCTCATTGGAAATGTCTCATTTGTAATTAAATTCACACGTCAGTGAATGCTTTGAGCCCTGTTCAGGTTACCCTCCACGGGCGTTATTTTGCCGGCTGTTTCTCTACCCTTTGCTGCTCTTTGCCGCACACTCGGGTGATGCAGGAACTTGTCCCCGGTGCCCGTCCCAACAAGGGGACTCGTCTGGTGGCAGCCGCAGCCGCCCTGCCGGCAGCAGCTGGGTGAGAAAAGGAGGCCACGTCAGCTCAGAGCGGCAGAAAAGGTTTTTCACGGCAGCTATTTGCAACCCTCCGAGGAGCTGCCGCGGCTGCCCATTAAAACCCTGTTAAAACACTTCTGATGTTGTCAGCAGAGGAGAGCTGGAAGAGCACAGCGCTCGCCGAGCCGCGATCCGCCTCAAGCAGTTCACTGGTACTGTCAATAATATGAGCAAGGAGGTACAAGACGAGCAACAACCTAATTCCTGCATCAAAATTTCATAAACTCCCTGAGCTGGTAAACACTCGAGATGGGGGCAGACGCCGGACGGCCAATAAAGCAGCCGGAGGAGATGACCTCCAGCCTGGAATCTCTTCCCGAAGCCTTGAATCCTCGGCTGAATTGACGCTTTGCAGCACGTGCAGCCCGAGCGGGCGGCTTCGGGACCGTGCGGGGCACCGCGCGATGTCCCCGAGCACGAGCTGCAGCAAGACGAGGCCAAGGCACCTCCAAACGTCACCGCCGCAGGACGCGACTGCCGCCGTAGCCACAATTTGGGGTGATTTTTGCCAATGTGACTCTATGGGTCAAGAAACAGAGCGGTTTGTCCTCTAGGAAGTGGCCGGGGGCTACAAGGGAGCGCGGCCGCTTGCCCCGTGCGCTTGCGCAGTTCCCAGGGAGCCCAAACGGGGCCAAGGTGCAGGGTTATTTATACGACGGGAGCCGGTGAGTAAGCGCTCAGCTATGAATTCGCTGCTCTGGCTACGATTTCATGAGAAAATGAACCGAGCCAGCTTCTGGGGTTCCAGTTTGAAAGGCTGTACGCCTACTAAAAAATGGCAAAAAATAAAAAAGTCTACAAGGATGGTTTAGTTATTTATAGAGGAACCATGACAGAAGTTATATGCATCTAAACTACATGCAAGATGGACACTTTCGCTTCCTAGATGTTGTCCTCAGGATTGACAGGGAGTCATCGTACTCCTAGACCGATCCTAAACCAATATCAGATGCTTCTCCCTTTTTATGCAATAAATATTTACAGCAGAGAGAAAAGAAGAGCGAGAGCTTGCTGGAAATGAAGAACCAGCCCCTCATCTGTGCAGCAGTCCCGGGTTTGGAGGTCAGAATATCTGTCTGCTTTTTAATACGAAGTGACTGCACTAACTGTCGCACAGAGCAAGCTGCTGTCAAGTGTGCCCTGGGTTGGCAGAAGATCCAAAACACTTGGGAAGAATTTAAGATTGTTTCTATCACGGCAGAGGAAGCAAAGGCTATTTCTAGAATTACATTACCATCACCCATAGTAATAATAATATATTGGAGCCATGCAGAAAATCTGACCGGGCGAACATTGGTCCGGGATGATTGAGCTCCCTGCTCTTCTGCATCGTCTACAGTAACATGTTATTTCCCGGTATATCCTGCAGAACGGCTGGATTTTTTCCAATCCCCACATTTGTAGATCACGACCTCCTGGGGGAAAGCTGGGTTCTGTTGAGGACCTATTTATTGAGTGCAGTTTGGATGGCACCACGGAGCAGGAGCCCTCGGCTTGCAGCTGTATTTTTGACGGCCGCCTTATAGCAAATGACTATGTTCTACTTCAACCAGCGTTTTCCTGCACAAGGCGCAGATTCACTGGTGGCAGAAGTCGACAGAGCACTTGGAAAAACAGGAGTGGAAACAACAACCGCAAAGGACTGTAATTTCTTCTTGAATTGCAGACCCAGAAAGAATGATATGTTTAAACCCAACTGCTAGCTCGACTATCCATCGTGCTTCCAGTTTGGATGTGTAAAGAGTCATACATGAAACTATGCTCTTCAATTTTCCTACGGGGAATTGATGCTAGCTGCATTAGTTCGGTGCCACTGAACATGCTGCAACTGGCCTAACTTCACCTTGGCGAACAGTCAGAGCCGCTGAAATCAGCCGTTTGAACAGCTTAAGTAGGTGCTTTTGCATATCTTAAGTCCCTCGTGCGTTCTTACGTATCCTGGGATGTTGGAAAGCTGTCTTTTCCCTCTCCCTACCTATAAAAATAATAATAATAATTAAAAAAAACAGCTAAAAGTGTTAGGAAGAAATAAAGGGTAATGTCAATCATATTTCTGCTACTCTCACGAGGCTGAAATTTAAATAACTGCCTCCCTGTGACCATTTCCCTTCTTTTATTAGACAAATTGCTGTGAATGCAGCAATATCCTATGGCAGAGTCTGAAGCAACTTCATGCAACTCCTCAGCAGCGAAAATACCCTTTAAAACACAGAACAGCCCTCTGTTCTTGCTGACTTGTTTTTGTTCTGAGACATTTCTAACAGCAGCAGAGTTCAGGGAAAGCTGCTATTCCAAACTCATCCTATGGCAGCTGCTGAAAGAGAAAACCACTTTTTAATTATTTTGCGAGTCTGTTTTAAAATGCAGCTTTTTCAAACACCACACCACGAAGCTGTGGCTTGAAATATTTTATGGCTTTTGAACAAAACACTCTCTCCTCTCCCTCTGGAATGCCTGCTAAGAGATGCCATAATTAGCCTGCCAAGAAATCACTACGCGCTAAGGAGTGCAAATAATGAAATTGTCAACCAGCTACGGATTTATGCAAGATTTATACCTGTCTCATAGTAAGATTATTTAGTAAATGTCACAGGGTACAGCAAAACCACGGGCATCTTAAGGAGAGCTTCCAAAACCAATGGCCAACAAGAAGAGATTCTGCCAGGGAAGTTATTTCTATAATCAGAAAACCATACGGCGACAGAACATTATCCTGTTTTTCTAGAAAGGAAATACAGGATACCAAATGAGAAGAGAAGACATACAGGAGCTGAACTGAAATATCAATAACAGACATCACACTGGCGAAAGAAACAGGTTATTAAAACCCACTTGTAGTTGCAACTCCTTAGTCAATCAAAGCCATGTTCTGGAGTAGATTTGAGAAATTTGAGAAAAAGATGCACTTCCCCCGTAGCTTTTGCTTCAAGGTTTCTTTCTAGGAGAAGGTACGTGATTAAGGTTTGCCTCTTCAACACTGATATGTTTGTGTAAAGCAAAATTATACAAAACGCCGCTGTGACCCCAAAGGGACCGGAGTTTTGCTGTGAGCAAACACTCGCCCATTCCACCTTAAATCCATGCGCGCTCCGCTCCGAATCCGGACACCCCCAGGATGCACCAGGCGAGCGTCTGCCTGCTGGGATGAGGTTTATTCACAGGAAATATGAAGGGAAAATTCACGCTTTGCTGCTTAACGAGAGCTGACATCGCCTCTCCAGAGAGGGGGAAACTTTGGATGTCAGGCAGGTTGGCATAGGGCAAGCAGACGGTCAATAAAATATTCAATAAAGTACTCTGATATGATAGATCTAATATTGTGGAAAAAGGCAGAATTCCCTTTTTTGATAAGAAAACCAGTTTAAAACAGTGGTTAGCAGAGTGTGTGTAATATTAACCTACTAAACTTGAGGATATTTGCAATTGCTTTTCAACTTGCTAGACAAGGTAAAAGCAAATGAAGGCTCCTGCATGCTGAGATGCTGCGGGCATATGAGGAAATAACACAGAACAAGGGCACGTAGCACCTTCCACAAAAACCTCTCTGGAAATCACTCCACGGCTAATTTTATCCTTCTAGTAAGCCAGACAGTGCCCTCGCCGCAAGTAACAAGAGCTAAAAAGCTCTAAATGTCCATGGACCACACGGTGCTCATGCAAACAGGCACAAGACTCTGAATCAATGTCCCCAATGGCGCTTTCGTGTCCCCGGTGCCAGTGACTTATTAAATTTTTTCCCCTCCTCAGCAGATTGAAGTGTTTGGTACAAAACGCAGGAGGGATAAAGGAAGCAATAGGCCATGCGCAGGGAATCCTTGCAATCATTCTGCTGAAGTTAAATCTTGGAGTTTGCACACAAGGAAAATTAAATCAAGCACTGGAGTGGGTTGCAAAGAAATGCAGGAGAGGTGGGGTTTACCCTGTGGGTTTACGTGCTCCGGATTGATTCCTGAATCCTGACTTTCAGTGCATGGATAGCAATGCAGTTAATAGACAAATTGCAGCAAAGCTCCTTCATGCCAGCAAAATAATAAGGAAAATTTCCCTCTCCCGTTACCCGACTGCTGTTGCTCTTTGAAGAGAGCCTGTTCTTGAACAGGGAGCTCCCCCGAGCTTGTTGCACCACGTACGGCCCTGGCAGGACTTGGGATCTACTGCAGGGCCCAACAGCTGGGCTGTCCTAGCTCCACTCCATTAAAACACATTAGCTGTGTTTTAAAACACAGTTGCATTTCCTCAACTGATTAGCTCCACTCACCAATGAAAAAAACTTATTTAACTCCTTCTGCTTCAACCAGGGTCTGCTAAACGCACTACGCAGCCTCCGGAGGAAGGAGCAACAGATTAGGATATGAATCTGTCAAGTTTGGAATATTTTTTCCTGTATAGTCCCGCTAAAGGACTAGAGACAATAATGCTTCAGTATTTGCTGAGAATAGCTCATTTGTTCTTTATTTCGGGGCCACAGAAAAGATTATTTGCAATTATTCACTTCCTCACAAAATATTCAGATTCTTCAATGAAAAGAGTTTCCCACATTGTGCAGCCACCCACACAGCTACGTTGGAACTGAATGAAAAGCTGCGCTTGATGCTGTGGAATCCGTTAACCTCTTCTAGCTCTCTAGTTTAGTCACTTTTATTCTGGGTCTGCACAGGGAAATGTGTGGAGCACAAGGAAAACGTGCAGAGCACAAGCTGGATTTTGTTGGTGCAATACAAATAAATGCAGCAAAGGCAGCACGGGAGCATGACCAAAGCGAGTTAGGACAATTCTCATCTGTGAGATGAGAAGAAGAACCAAATTTAAGCTAGGAATTAATTCGAACAGCTCATAATTAGTAATGGGATATGAAACATTTCCCCTTCTGCTGGTGTGAACTTGGAGCAACTCGAGTTTAGTCAGAAGGTCTTGGCATCTCGTGATGAGTTTGTGGTCTGTAGAAATGGCCTTGTGGTTGGAATCCGTTGCCTGATCTCAAAGTTGTCACCGCCAGGACCAGGTCTCCAGCGAGACATGGGGACAGGAGGGCCCATTCGCTCCTGTCCCCTGCCCTGAGCTTCGCCCGTGGCACCAGCACAAGCCGGAGGCTCCAGGACGGCGTCCGCGGCTCCTTTAAGAACTCGCTAGAAGGGACCTCAGGACATGGAAGAAATTCGGGGGGAAAAAAGGAAAGAAAAAGAAAGAGTTGCTCTTCTTTCCCTGCGAGGCGGCTGGAATGGAGAGCGATCTTCATAAATAGACAGGAAGCCGAAAAGACTAATGTTGGGCAGATGACAGATCCCCGAATTCAGTTAACTGGCCTTCAAGATACGAACTGTTCTATTAAACATAGGGGCTTTATGCTGGTCATCCACTTTAAGCCCCAGAGTGATTAAAATGCTGGCAGAAAATAAAAACTGGCTATTGAAGAGCTTGCCCTGAGGTCCTAATTTCAAATCAAATTTTACAGCGCCGCACAGGAACAATGAGGGCCCAGTGCTCCAAGTCCTCTTTTTGTCACTTTGGACAAAGAAACCCCCTCAAACTCTCTCAAAGAACAATGGCCCCTCTAGATTCCCAACCACGCCAAGAATGGGCTCAAACCATACAAAAACACATTTTAAAAATACATTTTACACTGCCCTTGACATTTGAGATAAATAGAAGCCAATGCACTGAAATTCCAAGTATTTTTTTTTTTTATATCCTTTCACAAGGCGAATTTTTTATTTTCCCCCCGTCTACTTGATCTTTGACATTCTGGCCTCTCTTAAAGAAGGACACGGCGGGGCAGTCAAAGAAATTAATTATGCAGATAATTGCATTTTATTAAAATGATGACTGCAGCAGAGAGCTCCACCAACCTGGCCCCCCGAAGAAACCAAGAGGACACAAACAGTTCATTTTTAATTGAAAAACTTCTCAGCTATTAACATTTAATTATCTGTTACTGATATACAGCACCGGTTTAATTTGCGTTTTTCTATATATCAGGTTCGATTCTGCTTTAGGAAAAGCACTTTCGGATTCCTAGAGCGCTGCTTCAGCTTCCTTTTTTATTCCGTATGAGTTTGTTTGAATTTGGCAGCTTGGATACACACAGTTGTTTCCTAGCGAGCAGAACACAAGACCATATGTTTCAACATTTAAGCAATTTGGAGGCAGAGGTATAATTCTGAGTGTCCTTAGCAGAAATCGTACATTAAATACCCAAAGGATCCGAGCTCTACAAGAGATACAGCCTTTTTTAGCACTTTTCCCATAGCAACAAAACCACTCTAGCTACTTATATCATATTATATCATATACTGGAGCCACAGGCACGCGGGGAGCGCTGGCGAGGGCCTGCAGCCTGCGCCCGGGCTGATGGAATATCTCCATTTTTGCCCTTTTTCTTTCTCCTGCTTCTCTCCTTTCAGGCAGATTCATCTGTAAGTGCCTCTTGGAGACACCTACGGTCAGGGCTGGTACCTGGTTGCTCGGTTTGTGGCTCAACAGCTTCATTTACCACCTCCAAACTACACAAGAACATTTAGAAAGCAGTTCCAAAGAGAGAAAAAAGCCCCAATCCCTTGGCCTACGCTACTCAATCTACCAGGAAGTCCTATCTGTTTAATCACAGCGCCTAAATTAAACCAGAATAAAAATGACAATTTAAAATTAAAATGTAATGTTATGTCCTTCTAAGAGGAGCCAAGAAACCCAGAGGTTTATGTGCTGGTCACAGTAACTCCCGCATCAGTGATGGGTTATTTCACCTACCTCGCTCTGCTGCAGCCCCAGTGTCCATGGGGCTGAAAAGGCAGCTGTTTTTTCCCTCCTAATTTTCCATCCCATATATGTATGGAAACTAAAAGATACAGCAATCAAAGCATTTCCTTACAGCATTCAATTAAAAATTGGAATTAAGCAACAAATACTAAACTATCAAGAATATTCCGCAGATATATAACTTGCTGTAATGTTTTCAAAGTTTTTTTAATCAATATATAAAGGCTGTTTGAATTTGGTGAATTTGGTTTGTCTACGTAACTTGCTACCCTGGTACCAAAATTCACTCAAATGCTTGAATGAATCCGAGAGATTAAAACACGCAAACAAAACTCCCAGAAGTAATTCCATTCGTGGGCATTTCCTTTAGCAGCATTAATAATCTAATGCATTTCAAAGGAAGACTTAGAGTTATAATTCGATTGTATTTTGCTAGATTAAAATGCAATAGAGGCAATATGCTCACTGTATATAACACATATGTATCAAGAAAGTGTCCCAGCAGTGCTCATTTCTGCTGTGCACAGTGTCAATTCAAACACCTTTGAACGACAGTTAGATTTTATCTATTTTAATGATATAAAATCCAAAGGAAATGCCTAAATTTTTAATATTTAGAGGTGTGAGCACGCACTGGTGGAGATCACTCAAAGAATGAACTGATCAGGAAACCAAGTGCAGGTTTGCTCATTTGCAACTACGTTTTGAATAGAATAACCAACCGCCAGGGGTTATCCAAGAGAGCAGCTGCTGCTCCCCAACCTACCTCACGTCCGCTCTCTTTTGGGGTAAATTCACACAAAAACAGTTAATGCCCCCGGCTACCTGGGCAGGGGAGCGGGCGCATGGCCTGTCCCATCCCCGTGCTGGCTCTCGGCTCCTCCAGGAATCCCGGCGCGGCCCTGGGAAACGCTGCCCCAAAACACGCATGTTTCCATGAAACATCTCCCTGCTGCGAAAACACTTAATAAAAACATTCCCATCCCCTTCTAATTTTAATTTGCACTGAGTTTGCACTCGGTCAGCGCAAAGAAGCGCAGGACACAGCTGGGCGGCTCGGTTTCGGAGCTCCTCACCCAAATCTTGCAGTAAAATAACAGGAATTTAAGGTACACGAGAAAAGGAAGCGTTTAGCAAAATTAAGCAGTATCTAAATAAATGCAATGCTACTTAAATGCTATTTTACTTGGGTTATATCTAATAGGAAGACTTTTAAATAAAGCCCTTGCAAGAAAAAATGTGCACTGAGAAAGCAAAAAAAAAAAGGCCTGTTATTTTTAACACTGATAATTTTGTTTAAAAGAAGATTCTTTCCTGTGTTTCATCATTTTACATTATGTTCTATTATAGAAATGAATGTGGGAAAAAAAGTTCAGAAAAATCCAGCCCCAGAATATTATGGAAAAAAGAACCGCCAAATGTAAAGGTCCTGTAATATCTGGTATCTTTAGATTTTTCTGCACTGGTTCACATGACCCCCGCTTTATTTTTAGCAAGGCAGCAATTCCCACTTGGAGCCGGTGCAATACCTTGTACCCAAATGTTGCTTTGCACAAATAAACCGCAGCAAGTGTTGACTTAAAAATAAAACATTGGAAAAGGGGAGAGTTTTTTTTCCCTGCGAAAATTTCCGGAAAAGCTGTAAACAAAGGCAGGTTTGGCTCGGCGGCCGAGCGGCTCTGCTGAGCTGCGGAGGACGGAGAACATATCAAACCTCACAGAGTGAGGAAATGTTTGTAAAACAGTTAGTAAATCATAGGCAGCAAGGTCACCGTGTTTAACAGCAGGAGTGACACTTTGCCAAAACCCCAGCTGCGAAAGGGCGTCCGCACACAGGGGCTTGTGTCTCATTTAGTCTTCTTCATATCCTATTTTTAATATAAGTTTTTATTTTAATCTCTTTTTCTAAAAGCAGTAAGAAGCGCCAGGACTCCCAGCCTGGCTGGCCTGCGACTCTCCCCAACCAAATAATCCCCAAACTATTTGGTTTTAATCAAAGGGAGTAGAAACTCTCGAGGCATCAAGAAGTTACCTGGGTCCGAGGGAGGTCCCTGCGGCTGCTACTGACCCTTTCATCACGGTGACAAACTCAACAGCAGGGGACGAGGAGCCAAAAAATGATCCGGAGTCTAAACCCTGCCGCAGCCCGCAGGCCAAGGGACCTATTTTAAAGCAATCGCACTGCAAATGTACGTATGGATTTGGGGAAATTAATTCATTTTATGCCAAAAAAAATCAGGAATGATTATTTGAAGAGTGGCCATTAAATCACGTGCTAGCAGAGGGGCTCATAAACAACTCCCTATGCAGGGAAGGGCTTAAGCACGTGCTCAACTTGAGCCCCTCGTGCGGCCTAAGAGCAGCTCGTGCCTAAGTGCTTTGTCCCTACCCTGGACCACCACAATATAAAGAGAAATTCTTGTTGATTTTTTAATATATAGAGCACACGAATGCTACATTGCAGTTTGTATAATTACAGGTGGGAGATGAGGCTTTAAACACAAAATGAGTTAACCTAGTGTAAAGGATCTCAAAAATACAGGAGAGTCAGGCTCATATTAGGTATACTTGAAAGCAACTTAAAATTAAGTCCACAGTACTGCAATTTAAACTACTTTTTAAAATCTCTTTTTTATGTATAGAGCCTCTTTCTTAAGTACAAAATCCTACACTGAAATGATGGACCTGACTATTAATTAACCAGTTCAGTGTGTTGAAAATTTCCATTTGGTTAATCTTCTGGAAAGGAATTACTGCTTCATTGTACGAATTCCTTGTTGCTCGTTACACAAAGCTCTCGGGACGGTTTATTTTTCAGTCTTCCCTCTGCTTTGGTCTTTCCTGCTCAGGTTCCCGTATTGCTGGATCTATGTGGGCCCTTCCATGAGGCTGAATCAACAACACGGCTTGAACCACCAGTAGGGAAATAAATTTAACCTCTCCTAAAGCACCTAATGTGCTGCAGAGCTGCACTCGGAGAGGTAACGATGTTAATTACCAAACGCTGTTTACCTTAAATTACCAAAATAGGCCAGGAAAGCTCCTGCTGCCGAGCGTCACTTTGCCACCTCCTGCTTAATGCACAATCCTCCTTCCGTGTCAACACCTCAACACTCCGGTCCTTACGGTCCTCGGGATGCCTGGGGTCTACTCCAAATTATCCCATCTTAGTCTGCAGGAATAGCAATGTCTTAATTTGTACCAAGGAAGCTAGAACTGTCCTGATGTTCCACCGTTGCGACAGGCGGTGGTTCTTTTGCAGCCACCTAACATGTGAAGTCCATGTTCTTGTGCACTCTCTTTGGACAGAAAACAGTAATATTTGGTTATTCATCCTCCTGAGCACCAGGTCTGCCGCAATGAGTAACAACGACAGCAAATTCTTATGTTTTTTAAAGTAGAATTTGTGCCCTGAGACTTATTGGACTCAGATGCAGGGTCTGAATTATTCAAGCACATCCCATCGACGTTATTAATCTCAGGTGCTTCCTAGTGGTTATTTCATATAATACTCCAAATACTTGAAATTTTCTCTCACTTTGCCCTCTGCTGCTATCAGACTAAGTAAACAAATTTTCCCAACTTAGTTTTATCCTATTTCTCCCAACGAGTTACTTGTTAGTGTTTCTAGAAGCAACAAAAGAGCATTATTTTCACAGACTACGCTTTACAGACAATAAATAATGCAGGAGAGAAGTGATCTGAATTATTATTTTGCAAATACCGATATGCTTTAAGGTCTGTTTTTGCGTCTCAAAGTATGTTTTTCATAAAAAAAAATAGACAAATTGCTATTTCTGAGTAGAAAAAGCTGTCAGAAAGAAACTAGATTCATTTCTTCAGCACATGCACTTCCAGGGCCACTCCAAAGCCCTTGAGCATTCTTAAATACCCTTGGTGGTGCAGATTGCTATTTAAAATCCGCCGTCCTCCTTTGGGCAAAGCAGAGGACGCGTCTTATCTGCGGGGGAGATTGCCAGGCCTCGCCGGGCCGCTCGGTGTTTCCAATTTCCTTATATAACGAGGCTCTAACGCCGGGGAGGAAGCGGCGAGATACCGCGGAATCGGGGAGGATAAAAAAGCACTAGACCCCTAACCCCGGGGTCGGGAGGTTGTGACTCCGGGGCCGGCCGTAAGGTGGAAGGATGTGCTCAGGTGGCTTTAAATTACCTCCTCGTAGCGGCCTTTTCCAAGAGGAAGAGAGATAAGATCACACACAGACGATTAATATTGCATCTGGGAGCGCCCTCGCATAGCTAACCTGATCCAAGCAAGTTACTTTGCCTTTTTCCCCCTATTTCTGAACGTGCAGAGGTTGGAAAATATTCCGTCCCCGGCGGCCGCGCGTGACTCCGTGTCCGGCCGCAGCGCTGACCCGCTAGCGAGGAATTCCCTTCGCTTCACCGCGAAAAGTTGTTTACCAAGACACAAGATGAAGCCTTATGACCAGAATATGCGCTGGGTTTCCAAAAAATAGCAAAAAAAAGAAAAATCCAACCCAAGCCCCTGTACGCTTCTTGCTGCTGCTGTGGAGTTGCTGGCTCACAACTTAGCGTTGAGTGTAACGGGTACTGAATGGGAAAATGCAGCCTGCGTGGGCATTATTTTATGCACCGCTGTGTGCGCAGCAGAAAGGAGATGTCCCCCCATGCATGAAGAGCTGCGAGGTCCCAGCACAACCCTCGGAGCCCGAGCGCTGCCTTCGTCACCGCTGCTCATGGTGGGATCAACCACACGGGCTGGGATCAGCGGTAACAAAAACTATGGGCTGACGGGGAAGGACTCCCCTTCCAGCATGTGCGGTGGCAGCACCGGGTACGGCCAAGGAAATGCCCTTTCCCGGCGCTCCTGGACTTCTTCCTGCCTTCTTGCTCCATGTGGAGGCTCCTCCGAAGCCCAGGATCCTCCACACGGACTCCTTGCCATGGAGACATCACGAGGGGGTCCCTTCTCCAGCCTGAGCACAGCTAAAAGTAATTGCAGAAACAACCTGGCTCTGCAATTAGCGCTCGGAGACGAGGCCAACCCAACCCTCGGCCTTCCCTGTCTTGGGAGTGGGATACGCGGGTATTCCGAGGACGTAAACGGAGCATAAATCTTCACCTGATTCCTCAATCTGCCTACAAATGACCATGACATTACACATAAACTCTTCTCTACAACATATTCGCTCCCCTTTTAAACGGCTAAGGGGTGGATCAGCCGCCGCGATAAACACAGGAACCCGAGCGCGAACGCCAATAAATGCAAGCCTTCCGTCTCGGAAACTCTCCCCTTATTTGATTAAGTTAGGTGAAAACCAGAGCAGTCATGCTCGGAGCTTTTCTTCCTCTTTGCTTTCCTGCGCTCTTTTCATTCCTAATGCGAATCGGAAGTCTATGTGGAGCAGCCTGGCTAGCCCCGGCCTAACCTCCCCATCTGGAAGGGAACTAACCAGCCTTGGGGCTACTTCCAACCCTTCCCAGCTGTTGGGCTGGGGTTTTTTTGTTTTTGCGGGCTCGGCGGAGCATATTTATATAAATGATTGCCATATCCCCTGCCAGCTGTTGACCCCGCTCTCGGCGCGGCCGGGACATGGTTCTCATTTGCGGCGGCCGCAGCCCGGGGCTGACCCCGGCGGGACCCGCGCGCTCTGAGCGGGGCCGCCGCGCGGGGACGCGAGTCCCCTCTGCGCTAGTGTCACCGGAGCCGTGAGATTGGGAAAATAAACGCCGGGATGGTGGCGGCGGCTTCCTGCCCGGAATGGGTGCTGCATGTGGATCCGCAGCGAAAAGGTGAACGTGAAAATGGGATTTGCACCGGGTCCGGCTTGTGGAAGGACCAGGAATCTCCTGAACTGTGCAAACACCATGGAGCTCCATTCCTAAGATTCATTTTCCTCTGCTAGAGCCACAAGGTGATGGTTCTTCCCAGCCACCTTTGGAAAAATAATGTGGCTAAACCATCAGCAGCTAAAAATGACGTGGAAAAAGCAAATTTTAACATATGACGGCTTCAGGCTTTCCAAGCCTGCTCTGTATTCCCGATCCCTGCCCCACAAACACGTCCTGCATCCGAAATGCAGCCTTATTTCCTGCTCACCTGTAGCTGAGCTCAAGCAGGAATGTCCTCCCTGCTTAAAAAGTATCCGGCAAAAGGGGAATGCTCCGAGCAGGAGAGAACATCAGTTCTTCGCCTTGGATGTCACCTCATTAACTGGCACTGAAGTTAAATGGGACGCAGGGAAGTGGAGCCCTTACAACTTGCAGAGGCATCACCAGATTTTTTGATAATAAGCGGAGGTGGCATTTGTGTTCTGGTTAGTATGCGGCAGGGCCTCCTTTTATTCTCAATGCACAGATTTAATTAAAAATAAATTTACTGTTAACGCTTAAAGTGGTGCCAAGATTATCCAAACAGAAGGTTTATGATGCTTAATAATTGATAAGAGGAGGGCAATTCACAGATTGCAACTGATTATTATTTAGTAGGTCTGTTTGCAAAGGTGAAAGTGGCATTGGAGCTAGCCAAAAAGAAAAGGAAAAAAAAATCTTTATTTCTTTTATCAATTGCACACTTGGAAAAATAGGAGTTTGGCAAACACTTTGAAGAAGCAGTTGGGATGAAGCTGCTTACAGACCCAGACAGATTCGCTGATTACTTCACATAATAGTTAAGGCATTAAAAGGGTTTTCTAAAACGTCAGCTTCAGGCTGATTCCTACCAAGGGGTATTTTAATAACCCACTTTCATTTCACAGTTTTATTTTTAATTTTTTAATACTATGGGCATGTGCATATAGCCGCTTCTTTAAGGCAGCGCTTGTCAGCCTGGATTTCCAAGCAGCTTTAGCACAATGTGCCAGAAATTTCCACAAGTGCTGAGAGAATTAACTGATGGAATCTTTGAAGCCTCTCTATCCCAGATTAACTAATGAAAAATCTGTGAAATCACAGTTCAATCTTCTTTTTTTTCTGGCTGGATGTGTTTGTAATGGTCAGGATGACAAGATGCTCCCAAGCCATCTGGCTCCTCACCCAGGATTTGATTCAGAAAATTAATAGCAACACCGTTGGTGTGCACATATTGCAGCAATCCAGAAATCCAGTCCGGTTACACAACGCAACGCGATGGGTTTGTAATTCCCCCAGTAGTTTATGCAGCCCGAGAGCGGTGATGTTAGCCTTGGAAAACATTCCCATAAAAGAGCTGGAGCAAGGAACGATTCCAGGGAACGCTGCGACTCGGCTGCCTGCACTCTTCACCCCGCGCTGAGCCTTACCCTCCGCGTGAAAAGGGGGCGAAATATTTTTCTGCTTTCATGTATTATGCAAATAGAATATCATAAATAATGCGGCGTCCTGCATGTAATAAGCACCATTGAGCACGGAGCAGCCGACGCATCCAAAGTTTTCCTTGAGATGACGGCACCTTCCGCGGATGAGCGCAGGAGCGAGGGACGAGTCTCGGCGCTGCAGGAGACGGCCACATTGCGACTCTTATTTATCAACCTAATCCCGACAACAAAACAACAGGACTCGGTGACCACCCCAAAAGCAGCTGCGGGCAACTTTGCTGAACCCAACTCTGCAAATCCCTCCTTTATGAAAACAACAAGATTTTGGGCCGTTAATTAGCCTAGAAGTCCCGCTTACCAGAACAGAATTAGCATTGAACGGACTCATGTAAATTATCCACGTTAGATAAATCGTGTATTAAAATGTTACTTTAAAAGATGATTTTCGTTCAGTTTGCGCTGAACATCCTCCTCTGTTTTACATAATTCAAAGCTTATTCCCATTAAAATTCATTAGATCTGGGCATTCAAGTCCAGCAGGGCTCTCCGGCAACCCGGAGCTGACGTGGTTGAACGTTTCCAGCGTTCCCTGGCAGGGCCGGGATGCTCCGACGGACCCGGCCCCTCGCCCGCTCGACACGGCCCAAAACACGGCCCGACTTGTAAATCCAGGGAACATCAAGGGGAACCGTTTTGTCTCTCTTAACAGCCCTGCTGGATTTCATTACTGCGGGATCACGACTCGAAACGGATAGGTGAAGTCTGGGGCTGCTTCCTGCTCATGGAGCTTAAACCTTTAAAAGAGGCCAGAAAACACGGTATACAAGCTGTATAATAGGAAGAAAACACTGCGCCCTTGGAGCATTAAAGTTTATCTGGAAGAAATATAATAAACATCAAGAAGGGGAGAGATCTCATAGGAATACTCTCCTCTTGAACCCTCCCAACCGCTCCATTGGTTTGGATAAATTCAGCAATAACGAACGGTGAATCCAGCCCGAAAAGGGTCCTTAAACTCGGGTGCAAGGAGCACCCCGCGGGATCCTGCAGCCTCCGGTCGGGCCGGTGCCGCTAAACCCGGGTTAATGGGCAGTGACCCCGGCCGCCCGTCCCCCCGGCCGCCGCTGTAAATAAAGCCGGCGCTACGTGCTGAAATTGTTAGTGGCGATGACAACTGACACGCATTTTACACCGCCAGTGGGCAAAAGCATCAATAAATAACTCCAAATCTGTTAGGGGGAGCGCGCGGAGCTTCCTGCAGCCATCGGCTCCTCCTTGCTGCTTTCCTCTCTGCTGCCACGTGTGTCTTTATGGGACACACGTCGCACAAGGCAGAAATGAAGCCGCCGACACGTAGGGTGCAATAGTTTTACACACACCTGGGATTTCTACCTTCCAGTGCACTCCTACAGCTCCAAAACCGGTCTGTAAAACTACAAAAATAAAAAAAAAAGGCATAAGAGGCTCATGATGAAAATGCACCTTTTGAAAGACCTTCTACCACTACCAGTTCCCATGAAAACTGCTGTTCTCTCTGCACAAAGAATCTAACAGAGGCAAATGTCTTAATAAATAATCTGTAGAAACGTTTGGTATAAATTATTGGATGAAAAAAAAAGGACATGGAAATTTATCATAATAGCAGAGGCTTCTGGATCTGAAACTTTTGTCTTTTAATGGAGATCTTGTATCATATGCATATGCATTATATGCACTTGTATTATATGGATTTATATTATATTAATTACTTCCAATAATAGAAAAAGAACATGCAGAGGGGATTCCCGACAAGCCGTATCAATCTGTATTGATCAGGCCGTGCAGAGGAGCGGAATAGCAGGATGGAAGCACTTCTGAAAGCCGAATTTCATGAGCTGGACTCGAGCCTAGGTCTCTGCTTACACCCAGGACCCTTCATTTTAATAGGCAATAGCTTAAACCCTTGGGTTGTTGCTGCTGCAACTCAATGAGACAAAAAGCACCCAAGGATGTTCTAAAATAAATAAATTATAAGAATTATTACAGCAGATAGCAACAGCCTATAAAATATGAACAAATAATACAGCCATCTTTCTCAAAAAGAACAATTAGATTAGATATAATTGTAAAATCTAATTTACATTCTCCCATTTCCAAGTTAAATTTCCACTTTTAAGAAACATTCCCTCCTTCAAAGCGGTGCACGTGTGAAAGATGCTTTGCCATGCTTTTGAATTGATTCGTTTTACACTATCTACAGGCTAACAGTGATTCGCAAAAGAATTTTTTTTTTCTGTCTTGCACACATCTCTCATTTGCCCATCTTAATTCAATTAAAGGAAGTAAGGACGGTTTGACCGATGAATGAACCATATTTTAACTGAGGACATTTCTATGTAAACGGGAATATACCAAGCACTCATTCTCAGCCGGTTACTTCCGATCTGCACGTTTTATTCGGAAAGGTCATGGCATGGTCACCAAAAAGCAGGAGGATATTAAACACCGGCGAGTGTTTTGCAACAGCGCAAAACTCCCATCTGGTATCAAAAGCAAAAGAATTTAACTCAAATGTAGTTTATATGTAAAAATTCTGTATCTAAACCTACTTATTGGTGGAGCCACATGCTACCGCTTTGCAGCTCCTCCTTCATCCTCAGCGTGGTGAATCTCTATGGAAGGACAGGAAAGAAAATGTAATTTCTCTATTTCCCACAGGCTTCTGCTATATTGAGAATATCTAATAGGAAGGAGCATGAAAATTTTGATCCTGCAGGTATTAGGAAAGAGAAGCCAGTATAGATGGACCCCACCGGCCAGGATTCCCTTTTCCAGGTGGGAAATAGAGGGGTGCTCTGCATGGAGCACTCAGCTCCAAGGCTTCCCCATCCGAACGCGTTTCCTAAGGAAGCAGTGCCTGGATTCCCATTCCTGGTCTGGAATATCAGTGCCAGTAAAACACCAACAGCAGGGCCGTATTTCACATGAAATAAGAACTAAATATGTTCTTCTTGCTAGTAGAAAGGCCAGGGAACTGTGGCCTTGCTGTCACTAACCCTTTAGGATTGAGGAGTTCCAAAAGCCGAGGATCGGGAGCACCTGCCAGGGTGCAGCCCTGCCGGCTCCCGCTCCGGACCGCGAGGCCGGATGCACTAGGAAGACCCGGATGGGAGCAGGTATCGCTGCAGCCCTGAGCACGAGCAAACGCCACTAAATCCTCAGTCCTGACGCACAGAGAGCGCCCATAAATCTGCAGGAATATTGCTAGTAAAAGCCCAAGAAACACCCACAATGCGCGGTGCCCGCGCGCCGCAGCAGCTCCTGCCCGCGGAGCGTCGCGTCGAGGTGGCGCTGGGCACTGCCACCTCCAGCGCCGCGCGGCCACGCGGCCGCGGGAATGACCTCGCAGCGGCAGCCGCGGCCAGTCCTCCTGCGTTTCTTTCTCGCTGAATGATTTCCCTAAAGCCAAAGCCGGGCAAAATGCCACTAATGCTGCCGTAAAACTCCCGCTGCGCGAGGAGGGAGGCAGGCGACTGCGGGTTAGGAGGTAATCAAGCTTACAGATTAAGGCTCGCTAAAGCTACAAGATCAGCACGGCTCGGGGTGTTTATTAACCCTTCGGAAACCAAGACGCGTTGGTTCTGCAGCACACCAATATACAGAACGTTTTTAAGGGGAGCTGGCAGCGCAGCAAGATTAGCTCCAGTTTGGGCAACACCAGGTATACGGTGAAAACGCTCTTCAAATTGATTTAATCCATTTCTTTCGAAAACATGCTCCAAAATATGACACCGAAGAATCAAGAAAACCTCCTAGAGGTAATGGAGAAGTAAAATTTGCTAATTATCCCTCCATGCAAAACCCTGGTTTTGAAATGGAGCAAAGTAACCTGAAAGCCAAAGAGTTAAATCCCTCCCACGCCGTTGGCAAACGGAGGCTCCGAGCTGGGAAATGCCGCTTTTTAGCGGCTCCGAACGGGTTAATTTCTGAATATAAAATGAGGTTGCCGCAATCTGGGTGTTTTTTTTTGTTGTTTTGTTTTGTTTGTAACACAAAGCAAAATACACTCTACAGATGCTTGATTAAAATGCAACAGCTGTTTGCGGCAGAGCATTTTCCGCTAATTTGCCAGGGCAGATTTTGCGAGGAGCCTCGTTGCGGCCGCGGCTTCGTTTGCATGAAGCTCAATCCGCGCTCCCGGCCTCCCCGCCTCAATTTAATTTCAATCTGCACCAAGCAGCCCATTCCCAGAACGGAAAAGCAGTTTTAGAGCACGGTGCTCCATGCCCGGTCCATGATCAAACCTGCACTCGGGGGATATTTAACTTCTCCGTCCAAAATATTCCACTTCTTTGGCACCGGACGCAACTACTATTTAATCCGCTCTTCACATCTGCCCGGCCGGGCCCAGCCTCTCGTGTTGTCTTCGTTTCCCTTTTGTTTATTTGATCTATCGCGTTGCTTAAGCTTGACGACTAATCCAAATTATTAACAAATACAAAAGGGTTTATGTAAATTATTGCGAGGAACAAAAGCGAAGGACAATTCTCGCATTGTGAAGCGAATTAGACAACACCGGCTACAGCTTCCTACCATGGATTGAAGCAGTTCCATTATTGACAGTAGCAGCAGAAAGCCTTAATCACTAAGCACCAATATAGTCTGGTTTCACAGGGTAACGACCCATCTATATACTCATAACAAGGGTCTCATTCATCATAATTCATAGAAAAATCCTCTAGCAAAGCTAATGGAGGGAATGTGTGAAAAGCGATTGGGTGGGTAAAACTGTACGGGGCTGGAAAGGCCTTAATAGATTTTATTGTCTAAGCCTCCTCGCCCAGTACATCAGATCTGTATCTAACTGCATTTCAATTGATTTTCACTGATAGGCTTCTTTCTTATGTCTAGGGCTTAAGTACTAAACTAATAAAAGGATGAAAGACTTTGTAATACAGATTTGGAAAATAATGTGCACACATGATTTCTGGGGGGAAAACAAGTGTACGGTATCTGTTTGCGCCACCAAAGAGACTACAGACAACTGTGATGTAAAAAAATGCAATTAATCTGAAAAACATTACTTGGGGGGAAAATAAATAAAAGAAAATGGGGAAAAAGATGTCCCTTGGCTGAAATGAGCTGGATTTTAAGCAGATTTGACTTCAGTGGGGCTGTACCTGCTGCTCTCATTAGCAATAATTTCCATTGATATCTCAAACTTTACTGAAAAAGATTATAATTGTGCAATTACATTATCGAACCTTTAAAATACAGCAATTTTCCAACCATCTAACTCATGGCAGTAATAAAACGGGAGACACAGGACGACCCTCAATGCAACGAGATCGAGCGTTCGTTTACACTTTGCTCCAGTTCTAGGCGTTGCTGAACCACGTTCCATATCCAACAGTCATGAAGAGGAGGAAAAGGGAGTTTGTTACAGATAAAAGCTGGTCCAGAGTTTGAAACGCTCATCAGATAAGCAACAGGCTCTCCTAAAGGGAAGAAAATACAAAAATCTGAACATAGGGCAAGACACTAAAATTGGACGTGTAAAAACTTGTTTAAAAAGACAGATCTGATGTTTTTATTCTACATATCCTGCCCTCTTTGACTAATACTAGCACAAACGGCAGTGCCTGCTCGTCAGATGGTTTGTAACATCTGTATAACAAATGATAATGTCTAATAGTTGTTCTGGTTTTGTGTTCCGTTGCGGGGCTTGGTGTTGATAATCTCCAAAGCACACCCAGGATTCTTTAAATTAAACATAAGAATCTTGTCTCACAGTACAGCTAGGTTATCCATGTGTAAGAGCCCAAGCCAAGTAATTACACATCCGCTCAAAGGATTAGACACATAAGATTTCTTTAAATTTTTAATAAAACTGCACAGCTGTTGTAGGGAAAAAACTCTTTTGTTCTAGATTTTTTAAAACCATTAAGCTCAAAGTGATTCACAGTTATGCTTCAAGAAAAGTACTTTCAAGTATTTCTGTTAGGCCCTTTTTTTTTAGTAGATTTAACATCCATTTAACCACATGGCAACACAACGGAATCGGGGAAAAACCTAAAGGGAAGGTGTTTGGTCAGGTTTTAAAGAGCGTTTCTGTGCTCTTACTAGAACACCTGCAAGTGTAGATGATTGAATACAACCTTGGAAAGTGCACAGCAACGGGTGCATGTTAAAATGCAACGTTTGGACTCCGGAGGGGAATGTTGTGGGATAGGGAAGCTGCTGTTGGAGCTGCCTTGTGCAAAGTGACCCGCTATGTCCCCCACGGCAGGGCTTGGGGACACGTTCTGCTGCGCTGGGGAAGGGTTTGCTCAACCACAACCTTCCTTGCAGCCCCTGTTCTAGCTCAGACACTTCCAGGGCCTTCAGCTCTGCACATCGGTGCAAATTTAGCACTATGAAGCTGCTGCAGCAACGCGGAGCACCGCTACCCACTGCACAAGGCTCCCCAGACAAACTGTGGCACACAGCTAGATTTGCAATGAATCTAAATCTCTAAAGATTTTAATGAACTGCAGCTGACCTCGATCAGTGATTCAAAGCCCAGAGCAGCTTCTGCTCTCTCACACATTACTAACCTTTGCTACAACATTTATCAATTTACCTTCTTGATCTCTCAAGCAGGTCATGTTTTCTAATCAGCCACTAGCTCAAAGCCCTACATCCCAATTAAATTACTGGGGGAAGACATGCTGGAATGCGGGCGTCTCTGAAAACAGCCAGCTCAAAATACACTTAAATACTGGATCAACCCTATCAGAATTGATTTTTTTTTTTTTTTAAAAAGAACATTTTTATGCAACTAGAAAGCTGCAGACACATATCCTGCTCAAACCCCATCCTCAAAACACCCCGTTTCCTCGGTACTTTCTGGTTTTGCTTTCCCGAGCGTTCCGTACGTTGCTCTGGCTAAATCCTGACCTGGGCAGTAAATCATCTCCGCGGAGCCGCGAGCTCCTCGAGCGTCGGCCTGCCTGAAATCTTACGGCACGAGGAAAGAAAACGCCACACGTGTTTATTATTAAGCACAAGGGGACCTTCACAGACTTAAAACTACTCATGCTTCAAGTCAGACGCTTATTAAAACGTCCCCAAGATCTGGGGCTAATTTTTTTTTTCCCCTATGTGTTTTGCTGCAGAAAGAGCAGGTCTCTCCCTGGCTCCGGGGCTCCTTGTGGGCTCCGGGCATCCCTCGAGACCGGGTGTCCTGGGGCACAGACTCAGCTCCACGGCTTAGCCTCATTCCTAGGAAAATAACCTACGCGTTGCTATTATTTTTAATGAAACATGGGTGTAAATGCAGTTAGGTGGATGCTTTATACATGTGTTTTTGTCCCTTTTAGAAACACGCACCGGCAAGGAAGCACTGACAAACCCCAACACTTCACACCTCCCCAAACAAGCACAGCCCTGTCACGTTTGCAGGCATTAAAACAGAGTTAAGGGACACTCAGAGCATCAAATCTGAGAAACCGTAAGGTTGCGAAGGGGTTTCCTCCGCTTTGGGAAGGGGAGGCTGCTGGAATCCAACATTTCGCAGCAAATTCTCACTCCTTCCCAGGTCCCACAGTGGCACTTGCGGTGACACTGGCTGGCAGGTTTGCAGCGTCTCCTTTGCTCTGCAGGTGGAGGAGACTCCAGGGCTGCACATGAGATCTATTCCTACTGCTCCATCCCAAACGCATCCCTTCTATAAATGTGCTTTTTATCACTAATTCCAGCCTGAAAGACCCCCAGGACCAAATCCGGTCTCCTTTCCTGACGGCTACTGTCCTCACAACAAACTTTGAGTCTTACAGAACTGCTGTTGCCAATATCAAATGCACAAAACAAATATAATGCACTGAATTCTGATACCAAGAAACCCTGTGCCCACTGCCCAGCTGGCCTAGATGACGGATCCTGCTATTTAAATGCCAGGTTCAGGATCCCGAACCGTAACACTTCCAAGGCCAAGTCTAACATTTCTGATTATTTGCCCCATCCTATATTTGCACATCTCTCTCTTTTCTGGGCATACCAGTAAAATTGCCTACGTACATATTTCTTTCTGGCGGTAATGCAAGAGCTCTGCCAAGGGTAACAGTGCAAGTCCTACTCGGTTAAGGAATACTTGTAGGTATTACAGTCTGCTCGTCTGCTGCCAGCGCTCAAAAATCAAAATACATTGCAAAACCAGATCCATGATACATACAAAAAGATACTCCTTGGTCCACGCTTGATTTATTTGTTGACAGAGACCCACTGCGCTTAATGTATAGTTCAATAGAACTACACATAATATAGCCATCCAGAAGCACAACTGCAATAAAACAAGCTCTGCGTTTATCTGGCTGTTAAATGCAAGCCAAAATTTATTAGCAAAAAGGAATCAAATTTGGTTATGGCCTGAAATGGATTCCCTGCCTTGCGAGAGCAGCCTAACCGAATTCCATCCATCGCGGCGAATCGGGGCCGTTAATCTCTGCCCCGTGATTTTGTTTACGGGGGCTCACGCGGCAAAGAAAACCGTTCCCCCCGTTCCTCCAAACGCCATCCCAGGGCAGCCAGTGCTCTGCAAAAGGATATATTAAAGCACATTTACCCCTTTTGAGCTACTGTATATATTTTCCCTAATTGCAAACTCCGAAGAGCCACAGGATTGCCCTGGTGACAGCTCCAAAGTGGCATTTTTTGCCTTGCGCTTCCCACTCCTGCTACTGAAACGGAGCGCGCTAAAAACGCAAGAACTTCCCCATTTTAATGTGGTTATAAGCTTCCTGCTAGGCTGTGACCTAATTGAGACTTTTGATCTTCGCTTTATAAAAACATGTTATTCTTCGTAGTCTGTAAAACATTTTAACTCCAGATCTCCGGCGATCGTTACTGAAAGCTACAGGGGATAAAATAATAAAGAAAGGGGCGGCCGGCGGCGGCGGGGGGAGTCAGTTTATCAAAGTCAATGGAAATACAAGGTATTAATTATGCTAAATGAAGAAATATGGGCATTCGGTTACTTTTGTGGGTCAGAAATATTTTAATCCGCCGCTGCCCGCCAGCTGCCTCCCGCGCGTCCCGCTCGGCTGCCGATCGCATCCGCGTGCGGGAAGCGCCCGGCACCGGCTCTGCCCCCGGCCGCCCCCTCGGGATCGGTTCCCGTCGCCCACGAGGCGGGATCTTCCCGGAGGCAGGGAAAACCGGGCTGATTTTCACCCTGCTGCTCCCCGCCCCGCGCAGCTCCGGATGGGGATGCGGCTGCTCCGGAGCCTCCGTTAAAGCGGCTCCCTCGGTGCAGCGGGACCTACCGCAGCAGCGCGTGCCCCCTCGGCAAGGCGGGTTATACAGCAGCAAGGCACCTAGTAAAATAAAAGGGTATTTTCAATAAAGATTAGTTCTGCGTTTTATTCCCCCCAAATTCTTTGATCGAGTAATTTGGGACTCTGTAAAAGCGGCCAGGCCCCCGGGCGGGCGTTCGGCGGGAGCAGCTGACGGGGCCCTGCCGGCTCGTGGTTTAGGGGTAACAACAAACAAAAAGCCTGAAAATAACCTAAATCTTTAAGGATTTAAAAAAAATCAGAGCTAATCAATTCTCATTCAGTTTAGAAAGAGGAAAGAAATTTAAATGTTTGCACTATGAATCATCGTGGCTTTTGCAAGTCAAAAGTTGAACCCGAACAAGCTCACTCTGTGCCCAAATGCTTCCCGGCTCCAAGTTAAAGAGTATAAATAGGATCGGGCTGTAGCAGAAAGCAGTTCTTGCACACGCAGAAGAGTTAATCGGGGAAACTAGGAGAGACTTAGTGCTACCCTTCCGTATCCCAGCTCCAGGTTTGGGTTTGACTACCTTGTTTTCCCCTCGGGGACAAAAAGAGCCATATCTGGGGATACAGAATTCCACAGCTAGTGTTATTTCATCTACCCTTTCAATTTACTGGGAGCTAAGTGTAGAAAACACAGTCAAGGCGACTGTTTAAAAGCCTGGGCAAGAGTAACAGAGACACTGCAGCTCGTAGCCTTTAATCCTTTAACAAACTTTATCATCCGTGCCAAGGATCGGAGAGAAAAATACATTTTACATTTTATAAATAGTCGTGAACACAAGCTCAAGCATTTTGCCACTTCTGGGAAATCAATAAGCAAAAACAAGCCACTCATTTGCAAATAATTTATGTGGCTTTTTTTGCTAATGCAGGACAATCTCTCTGCGAAAACGAGGGCAATAACTTTATTATGCTCATAAATGCAACGCAAAGCAAACGGAGACTGATGGCGCTTCTATATGCGCTGAACAAAAGGCACATCTTCGATTAGGCACTAACGGATGCGCCGGGGAGCTGCGCAACTTGTTTTAGCAGAAGAATTACGGAGCGGGCAGCACCAAAAGCCTTGCGATTATTTAAAATTCATTAGATAAGCTGCTCCTTGGTGATGCTTCCCCTTTCCAAGCGTTGCAGGAACTTAGGGGGGCTGTGAAGCACCTTGAGGAGCTGCTTTTCCCATCTGGCAGCGCAGGTTTTCCAGGGAGAGGAGCAGGATGCAGGCGGCGAGCGGGAGCCGCCGGGCAGGGCTTTGCGGAGCCCGGCGCTCGTCATCACGAGACGCCCAAAGCTCCTTAGCCAGGTCTGGCCATCCGTATGTAGGGCAGGGCGAGCAGGAGCGTCATCCCCGCGCCAGCTGCGCGGCCCCGAGATGGGGAATTACCCGGTATTCCCGGGCTGCGGAGCCGCCTCCGGGTCGGGCACACCTGGGACAGGGGGCTGGGACACGGCTCCGCTCCGGAGGGAGCCCCGCTCCACCAGGAACCACCCTCCGGCGCCTTTCCCTTCTCCTTTCCTTTTATTTTAGCTGTTAGTTTATAACAACAAGGGAAAAAAAGGAAGAAAAAAAATGATACGACTTATATAAAACTTATCTGCCCCGGGATGTTAGTGCACTGTGTTACTGCTCTGGGCTAGGAATCGCCACGGCTGCATAAAATCCTTCGGAGCAGCAGCGAGCTGAGCGCTGCGGAGAGGTGAGCGTTGCACAAACCCACCGGTACCAAATGCAACCAGAGCACCGAGGGCTTGAGACTGATCCCAAAAGTAGCAAGACTCATTATGGACTTGGTGGGACGTATCCAAAAGGACAAAACGCTAAACTTTTCCAAGGCTAAAGAGGGAAGGGAGATTTTCCATTTGGGTGGGAGAAATTGCAGGGGAAATGCACAAAACATCCATGATTAAATAAAACTGCCCGTGATTGAATCTGACTGCCACTTTACAATATTAATGCTAATGGATTACCACACTCCTGTTTGCATGTTTAACCTCGGGTTCCGTAAGGGGTGCCGTACACAGGATCCAAGAAAAACGGCGTTTTCCAAACTCCAAACAAAACGCCCAAGGCTGAACGGAGGCGGCTACAAACCCCGCGGCAGCCCCCAGCACCGCGCGGCGGCGGAAAAAGCAAAGACTTGTAGGAAACGGCAAAATTAAACCAGGAGTAGATATGTAAAATAGATGAATGAAGACAACGTCTTCCTGCACCGAGGGAGTTGTTTAAGGAGAAACAGTGTCCGTTTGTGGCCAGCGATAATACTTTCCATTCAATAGCGTTTGCAGCTTGCTGATTCATATGATTGCAGGCTGGCGCCCTGCTGGCGAGCCCCCTCCGCTGAAATTAAATCCACTCTCTTCAGTTATAAATTATAATGCTCTATAAACAACACTCCCACTGGGAACGGGGAGAGAGCGAGCGCGCTCGGCATAGTCCGCTCACTGTTTAATGCTGCTCTTCTGCCGCAAACAAGGCCTGTATGTCTGCCCGGGCGGCACTCGCGCCGGGATTTATGTGCTGTTGGATGCGGAGGGGAACGCGGGGCTGCAGCGCGAGGCCGGGAGCAAGAGGAGGAGGAAGGGGAGTGCATGGTGCTTGCAGCTCGGCTGCAGGGTGTCCTTGGGACCCCCGCGAGCAGCCCCCCAAAACGCACTAGGGGTTAAAGCCAGTGCAATGGAGCGAGTGGGAGGCATCTGAGACCCGAGCTCCCTCCTCACGGGACAGAAACGCCGGCACGAGGAGGATCTAACGCGCGGCGACAGCAGGCGAGCGGCTCCGCGCGGCGTCCCGCGAGCAGCACCGACCCGGCCGCTTTTCGGGCTTCGCATTATTTTTAAATGCGCCCGCACAGACACCCCACCGCAAAAAAAAAAAAAAAAAGAAAGGGGGAAAAAAACCCTTTTTTAAACAACTGGATTAAAAAAATGCCAGGGAAAATATTTCTGCTGTGGGAACGATGCGGAGGTCAAGTTCAAAGGGTGTGATTATCTCTAAGAGCAGCCCGGGCGCCTCAGCACAGAAAACGTCCACCGGGCCAGCAGGGTCTGAGGTTGACACTGCCCTGGGACCTTCCTAAGCAGGACGGTGGCCTCGTATTTTTCCCGGTAACGTTTTACCCCATCCCAATGATGCTGCTGGGCATCTTCACCCGTCTCTGTGCTGGCAAAGGAGCGGGAAGGGTTTGGATTCGGGGAAGGGAAGCCGGGCGGCAGCCTCCCTCACGGTGAGCTCGAAGCCGTCCGTGGCAGCCCTGGCCTGCGGCGAGTTTTCACAGCTGAATCATGAAGCCTGTAAACGGGGTTTACGATGGAAACGCTGACACAATCCTAATTGCAAACAGCGCGAGGGGGAGGCTCGGCTCCGTCCTCCCCCGCGCCCCGCTCGCTTCTCCCCTCTTTGGGGAGGTTCAGACCCAATCGGGGTGCTTGACACCGTCCTCCAGGAGAGAAAAACCTTGATTTTGTAATAGAAGTAAAATGTATAGCTTAAAAATAAATTAAATAAAGGAAACATTAAAAGATAAATGGAGCAGGATGCTCTATGGCTGAGGTAATTTGAGTGGAAAGGGAAGGAGGGAGTTTACATTAATAAATGATTAAAGGCCTTAACGAGGGCCTATCAGGTTGACCAGAGGAGCATACCTCTCCACCTCTCCTCCTCGAGCCCAGCTTTTTTACATTTGTTCTCAATGCTGATCAATATGGTTTTCATTTAGCGATTTCCATAATGCCGTATGTGATCCGCGAGCCCGCCGTAATGAAGGCAGAAAGAGGGCTGAAGTCACTTGAACGTTCTCGCTCGCATGTCTGTCGCCAATTTAGAAAATAATCTCTGCTGAGAGCTAGGGTTTCCTCCCGCCAAGGAGGAGCGGGGCGGGATTTGCATATGCAGATTGCAAAGCCCCTTCCCGTCTTTTCCTTCAAAGAGGAACGGTGTCAAAGAGCCTCTTTCCTTGTGTTTTACTGGGTACTTGCTGTTATAATGAGGAATCCGTGTTCTTAAGGCTTAAAACAAGCTGAGACCTGGTGTAGTTCCTCGTTCCACTTGAGCTTTGCCAGAGCATTGGAGTTGTGCTGACCCACGGGATGCCGCTGAAGCTGCCACTACAGATGCCACTAAAGATAATAGATTAAAATAAAACCAAACCCCCAGACCCCAAAGAAGGGCTTGCATTAAGCAGCAGAGTTTTCCACCAGGCCGCTGAGTGCACGGAGGCTAAATCCGCGCTCCAGAGGCGGCTCCATGGGAGCCGCGCGCTCCTTGGCGCCTCCAGCCACTGCGAACGAGGCCGACTTCGTTCGCAGTTGCAGGGGGGACCCCGTGGAGGTCACTGTCACCTGCAAAACGTCCCGTACACAACAGACTAACAGCAATAACCTGCGTACGGCAGCGCAGACACTGCAGCACTTCTGGCAGGTAATTCGGCTCGTTTCTGCAACTCTCACGGCACAGGATGAAGCTGCAGGTTTCTAAACCCCTCTCCCTGTGGTTGCAATCACTCCTGCAGACGCCTGACTTGCAAGCAGGTACTTCAGAGTGCCAGAGCTCACCCGATTCCCCCTCGCCCCGAATTCCCGGCTCTTTTCCAGGCCGAGGAGGTGTCATCCTTGCACTCTACCCCCCTGTGCCAGCACACGACGTTTCCTGGTGGCAGCTCCACGCGCGGCTCCCGCTCGCTGCAGTTCCTGCAGGTGGAAGCCTGGCTCTAAGCGCACGGCAGAGCAAGCTGGGAAGCAGCAGAACTGGACAGGAAAAACATATTTTAAAATGCATTAGGTTTAAAATTCTGTAACGGCCATACGGTTGAGCATGTATATTACATTTTAGTAGAAAGGTTTTAAGTTCTGCAGGTTGCTCCATTAAAGTCAAACCATAAAAACCATTATTTGAATGGCTGTTAATAAAAGCTTCCAGTTCATTAGGAATATACCTGTCAAAGAGGACACCCAGTAAGCACACATTAGTACCTGCTGGGCAAACTTTTTGTCATAAACAAGCATGGAGCTTCTCAAAGCCCTTAAGGATTCTTTTTCATTTCCTTATTTTCAGCCATTGACAATTCTGTGTCCACAGAAAGCCTCTGGAATATGCTGGCTTGGCATGCATTTTCCAAGCTCCATGAATTGCTGCGGATGGAGCATGGAAGACGTTAAAACACACTGGTGAACTCGGGGAATGGGCCCAAACGCCCTGCTGAACTGTTCAGAATTTGAGGGTCTCCTAATTTCGATGCCTCTTCTGATTCTGGATGGTCTCCCTTGCCTGTGCAGCACCTGGTGCATCTCTGCTTCCCAAACGTAGCTAATGCCCAAGGATTCCAGCCTTCCTGCTCCGATATTACACGGCCCTAATTGGTTTGGGGAGGGATGCAGGGAATTCTGAGTTTAAAGCGTTTCCCTGTGCTCCATTAAGACGTATTTAAAGATCCAGCAGAAGGGGCCAGAGGAGCATCCTGGGCTCAGGCTGGATGCAGGACCCGGCATGCGGAGCTGAGGATGCTGCAGCGCACGGGCCAACCCAGGGGCTCCTGATCACCCGCGGCCAATTAGCGGCTGATTGCCAAAGCAAACAGGGAATTACCGGCTGCTCCGCTGCACTCCTGCTCCGGCCCCTGCTTCTCATCCCGGCTTCTTCGCCCCTTTCCTGTTCGGCGAAGCCCGTTCTGCAAACACCTGATCCTCATCTGCGGCCGGGCCCTTGTACAGCCTTGTTAAATTGTTACCACCTTTTCCACGAGCAGTTTTGGCAATTAACCCCATGGCCAGGCACTTCAAAGGGAACAACTGTCGAGTTTAACCTCCCCGAGCTACCTCGGATGCCTTGATGATTTTCCTTCAAACACTTTCCATCCTCAGCACGAATGCAGCCTGATAAGAGCCACGTTATTTTCTCGATATTGCCGGGCTATGGGGGCGACGGGTATCTCGGCTGCTGCGGTGCCCCTCACCGCGCTCCAAGGCGGCTTTTCCACGAATTGGGTTTCCCGGAGCAGCTGGGGCTCCGCGTGTGCCGCCCGCCTGACCCTCTCGGCAAATCCCTCCCGTGTTTCCCACCACGTCGGAAAACTCGGAATAAAACAGAAACTAAAAGGCAAATTAACACTAACAATTCAATATTCCACTTAAAAACGCACTTTTTGTAGACCTCTACTGTTACTGACAGACAAGAGCTAAAAATTCCTCCTCGGATCCAAATCCCAGGATATCTCTCCGTACAAACTCCCCAAGTTCACTTTTCCTTCTGTCTAAACTTTTGACTACGACATATATTAATTTAGCAGACTTTGCAGCTGCTCCTTAAGCAACCGGACGGCTAAGGATAGGAAAGCACCAAGGCAAATAGTAGCGGGCTGTGATCAAGTTACATGGAATGTTTTCCTCCCTCCCTTTCCACCCCCCCAAAAAAAAATTTCCATTCTGGTATTATTGCACTTTTTTTTTTTCTCCAGAGCATCACAGAAATGTAAAGGGGGTTATTCCGAGGAAAAAGCTTGCAGCAAAGAGCCAAAAAATACCCCAAAAAAGTGTTGGGGTGACCCTTGGCTCCCACATGCGATCATGGTGCAGGGATGGGGAAGCATCAACTGCAAAGGAAGAGGAGCCAAATATTTGCTAAGAAAAAGACGGTGCCGAAGCCTCCCGTGTGTCTCCGGGTGCAACGAGGGGAGCATTTGGGCGAGCATATGGCGTGTGTTTCAGCTTGGGAGGGAGGCAAAACAAAATCCAAACTGTTCCGTGCAGTTCAGCCCAAATAGAAAATTTATTCTGCCTATTCTCATTTGTCACAGGCTTTCCAAAACTAAGCAGATCCCTCCCTGGCCTTAGATGTCAAAGCTGGGAGTAAGTGGCGGGTATTTGGTTTACATTCTAGGCTCTCCTTTAACTGTTTCCACTTTTAATTCTAATATGCTTGTCAACAAAATGAAAGCCTCTTTCACTCAGGGAGAAAAAAAAAAAAGGAGGGGAAAGGGGAGAGGGGATAAATTAGCACATTAAATGATACATGGGTCTGGTGCTATGCTGCACAGTTCAGTGAACCCCTGCAAAGATCAGCAAGATGGCTGGAAATGTCTCGTTCCGTCTGTTTTTCATCTCCAAAGCCCGCGCGCGCAGCAGAGTGTGAAGAGCGGCCCGCGCTCCCGCCGCCCCCGCCGCAGCCCCTGCAGCGGCGAGCGGGAACTGGAGCAAATGCTTTTGTGAATTAAGAGATCTCGGGAGCGTAAATTTGGTCAGGCTGCTCCTTTCTGCAGGCCAGCCCCCGCTGCTGCCCCAGGATGTGAACTGTCAGCTTGCATAGCTGGTGATGGCTTGCAGAGCCGTCGCGAAAGGTGAAGACGGCAGAAGCAAGAAAGATTCGAGACTGGTGGAAATCATTTCACAGGGAAAATTTCAGCCATCAGAGGGAGGAAGCTTTGAAAAATGCTGCCATTTCCGAGTCAGGACGAAGGAAAAATTAAATTACTGCCGGTGAGGCGAGCCAAAGTCGCATCTTCCCCTAGGGAGAGGTTTGATAATGGTAAACATTTGACAGCTGGCCTGAAGTTGTTATCTTGTTCTAACAGTTGTTGTAGTCGGAGCGAACATTGCTGATAAGAGAACAGAAAGGAAAACACTAAACCCTTTTTAATTTCTTGCGTTCTGTGTTTTAAGCTGCGCTGCCCAGAGCCAAACAGGTTGGGAGCAGTTTGCCACCATCCATGTGACTAAAGCTCCGGTTTTTACAGGAATCTGTGGATCACAGCCCAAAATGAAGGGCAATACCACTCCACTCAGCTGACACTCACGAGTCCGGACAGCAAAAACTCGGAATAACTCCCGCTCCTGCACTTCCATTACCCTTAAAACATCCCTTCTGAGGTCCACAAGGGTAGCCACAAACTCTGGATTAGCTCTAAGTTGGAGTGAAACTGAGAAAACTAATCAATTGGAAGCACCTTTAAGCCCTACCACAATATGCTTTCCTTATTGCTTTACTTCAGCCTCCTGATGTACCTCAAAACCTCAAACTTCAGCTCACTGCACGGCCTGACAAAGAGCACGGGGCCGGTTACGTGCTGGGGGAAACCAGAGCAATCGTGACCAGCAAATGCTTCTGGAGGAGCAGGAGACACACGTGCTGTCTCTGCAGGAAGTTTAATTATACAGAAGTGTTTTTGGGTTCGGTTGCTCCTGATAAAACACGTATCAAGAAGGGCAATGTGGCAGCTCCTGTTGTAGAGGAACGCACTTTGGGTATGGGAAGTGCATTGCAGCTGGGCACCACGTACCAGCCACTCCGACACTGAAATGTGCTGCATTTACATCCCATTAAGTGTAATGCAAATAAATACGTACCCCAGAGTTTAATATCTCACTGCATCTGCCTTTTCGTATGTCTTGGGATCACTCTGAACCCACAACCTTGGCACAAACATGTCGTGGCTCCTCGGGCAGGCGAGGGGCCGCGGTGCAGCTCGAGATGACGGCGGGGCCGTACCCGATGGCAGCGATTCAACGACACGCACACGAGAACGCTCCAATTAGAGAGGCCGCGTGTAAAACCTGCTTCCTCAGATACATAAATTAACCCCCAAACTCGTTCTGTATCTGCTGTATTAACAGGTAGAAAGTGTTTCATTACTTTCTCGAAGGCCTCTGCCCAATCTTAATGCAACAGTGTATAAATTGATATTAAAGTATGGTATTTTGAGAATGTTTCAAAGTAAGGTCAAACTCGTATTAAAAAACCTACTAGTGTAGGCTAAAATAACAGTCTGGCGGAGCAGCCTTCGACGCAGCTGGGTTCAATTACCCGCTACATCCCAGCGATGTTTTCTACTAGCAAGAACAACGCAAGCAAGGCTCCGAGTTCACGAACGATGTCAAAGTTGGGTTAGTCAGAACAGAAATGAGATAAAACATCTAAGCGGCACGGCCGTGTTAGCAGACAGTTTCCCCCTCTACCTCTTTGGAGGGCTGCACGCTGTTATATAACGGGAAACACGGGACAGACGGGAACGTGGACCTGAATTGTGGTGCTTCCCTGCTCGCCCAAAGCCTGGAAGGAGAAGCACAAGCTGAAACGACAGCTTCAAAACCGTGCAGAGGGCAACCAGATACTTGAAGCAAACGGAGAAACCCCATTTACTGCACAGTCCCCCGGGCAGGATCCTCTTGGGGCTCTGACGCCAGCACAATAAGCTTGGATTAACACGAGCAGTAACTAATTATTTGCATTCAGCCCGTTGCTGCGTTGACAAGGGCCGCCCCAGCACCATTTTTCTACAGAAAAGCAGGCGGCAGCGACAGCTGTTGAAATGTTGGCTCTCGCCTTCCGAACGAGCTCACCAGGGCCACAGCTTGAGCCCGACACGAGTGTCCTGTGTCCCCCTTTCAGGCTGTCAAGGTAGTTAATGAGGATTTAAGAGCCAAGCGTGTAAGCAGAACACCGAGCTCCATGGATAGGGACACAAGTCTAAGGGGATGCTGTGGGTCGCAGGCCAGAGGATGATGTGCAAAGCAGAGCACCTGGCCCATCCCAATCGGATAAGACAGAAATTAAAGCCGTATTTCAGCACTAACCCTTCTCTCTGGGGCATTTGCCATGTCCTCACACTGCCACCTCCGCCTGGTTCAGTAGTCTAAAACCGTGAGCTTGCACTTACAGCATGAACAAAATGACAGCCGCAGCTCTGTCCGCAACCAAAGAATGTCTCAAACGTCAAAATTGTCATTCACTTCCATCAATACCCATAAAAAAGCAAGTATCAGTAAAGATGCTCAAAATCACATATATCTTGGAAATTTCAATGAAGGATTTTTGAAGCATTATCCTTTATACTAAGCAACACATATCAAACACGGTAAAAGGCAGCAATAAAGTGGTACGATCGAAAAACGCAGTTATTTTGTACGAAGAGCTACTTTACCCATTTTGTATTCTGCTTCCATCAAATGGACAATACATTTTCAAAATGACCGGCCAGATTAAATTTAGAGGAAAAAGCATCTTTTGCTCCCTGAGCATTTGTCAGAACACTTCCAATTAGAATGAAACTATATTTTAAATCATGCAATATCCAAATGGCACATTATATTTCTATTTATTATAAATTCATACTACTGTAATATACCTAATTATATAAGGTCATTTCTTATAGAAAAGCACTAGCATAAAAGTTTTATGCAAGAAAGTCTGTCTCTTTATTAATTTACTGTCGCAGATGAGGAGCTCTCCGCTGGCTCTTACACGGACACAGGCAATGCAGTTTTGCATGTCAAAAAAGCCACTTATCCCAATTCCAAAATATTCACCCGTGATCGGAATCACAAATGGAATGGACCTCAATGAAGTCTCTTTCCCAATCTCATTCCGAGGCATCATCTTCCTCCTGCAGCACCTGCCTTCCCTGTTTCCTAGAGATTTGTGTACAAGAAATGCCATAAATACACGGGCTAAGTGGGAAACCCTTGAAACAAACCTGATCTCGCCTATCTTCCACCTCAGGAATGTTTTAGCTTTTGGAACAGAGAATGGTTTGGTTCACAAGCAACAAGAATATGTATCGCGAGGGAACTGCACTCAACAGGGCTACAGCAGGGGGAACACAAGCCTCGAGACGGTGAGCACAAGAGCCAGGAAACAGAATTTTGCTCTTCCTTTGCTTTGACTTATGACTATTTTTGCACTAAGAAAGCAGCATTGCTGGTATCCTCACTCCGCAGGAGAGTTTCCAGACAACCAGGAAAACAGCTACTTTTTTAAAGCAAGAACATGGTAGGACAAGTGCAGTCAGTCACTTCAGGTGATGTCTACGTGGACAAGGAGAAACACTAACTCACCAACTCGCTGCCACAGGATTTCAAGGTCTAAATTAATAGCATTTACTTGATTCATTAGTCCTTGAAAATAATGATAGACTATGAATGGAAGGGAAAGGGCTTGGAAAGCTGTGCCCACCTAAATCCCAGGATCTTGGAACATAAAAACTGGAGCGACCTGATTCTGAAGTAGATCTGAACTATGGAATTTCTTGCATCTTAGCCTGAAGCCTCTGATTAAACAAGAAGCCCACTGTTTTGCTCTATCCTGGTATGTCACTTGAGAGTGAATTTGGGTAATTATCATGAGTGACTCTCATGAGAAATGAAGTAAAACAAGAGAGAAAGCTATAACCCATGCAGAGAACCCGGGGAATGCCATGCAGAGCAGGCTCTTCTAGGATGAACCTGGGCAATGCAACAAGATAGGGAGCAAAACCAGAGACCTGCAAAGGGCCCGTGAGCTAGACAGACCTTCCAGTAAGTGATGTAACCGCGTTCAGCACGGAGAAAGTTGCTTGATGATGCCCGCTTCATCAAGAACGACTGATTGATGACTGCTTTTATGGCTTATCTTGCTCCACTAGAGTTCAAAAATCCCAGTAAAACTATATCTCAACACAGAAATACTCTATACACAAAAAACAGAGCCATCAGTTTTTCTACTGAACATACAGGGAAGAATTATATAGCATCAGCTATGCAGAGGAGATGAACTCTTCCCTCGCACGACAGTTTTAATGCTTACAGGAAACCCGTTTAAGACCGAATTTACCTCCGGGTCTTCGCTTGAATTGGGATTTATGGCATTTTGCGTCTTCCGAAGAACAAAGAGAAGCAACTTCAACACAACCTTGAAATAAACCTGCCGGCAGAGATTGTCTTTTGCAAAAATTATATTCCTCCGACTCCAATGTGAAAGTATCTGCTCTTATCTACTAAAAAGATCCTTTTGAAGTGGTTCAGTTGGCCTGTGCCAATGCTGGGGCTACTAACCTAGAAGACAGACCCACCGAATCCAGTATGCAGTCCCATCTATATCACTTCTATATCAACCGTAAAAGCAGCAAGAGCAAGACCAGAATGGAAGCAAAGGGTTTAATACTGGACAACGACTCTCCTTAAATCTCTACTGCTTCCTAATTAATTGCAGCAAGTCTATTATGCATTGCCAGGTAGGTATCTGTCCTGCAGAGAGAAACCTTCAAAAATTGAGCAAATGCTTTTTGGCTCAGCCACGAAATGCAATGCTAGGACTGCAATCTCGATTTCTTCCCTTGGAGGATTAGTTGTGAAAACAGATGTAATTAAGGACGTGTTTTGGGAGTGTAACTAAGATGAATAGGGAAAATGCATAATCCAGGTTATTACCCAGCAGAAGTGGCAAAAGATTAGTAAAATCCAAGTTCATTTGTGTGTTATTTATTACAGAGATGTAAGCAAGCAACATCATATATAAAAGGTCAAAGATTATCTCTAGAGTTTTCTAAAAACCAAAGATTTTTAGAATTTACTTGCAAAGTGTATTCTAGCTTAAACATAGCTTAAACACGTAGCATTTTTAAAAGCCAATTTTCAAAAATTTATGCTCAATACTAAGGTAGAGAAATGCAGAAGGAGCCTTAAGCCAAATAGTTCTTTAAGAGATGGAAAAGGTGAGTTTGGCTAAAATTGGGGAATAGGAATGATTTCTGAGTGGCCTTCTATTTTGCCTGTTAAGATGCTGTCATTCACAGAATAGCCACATTCCACTGCAGTATTTAACAGTATTCCCTCATATTTGCAAAAACACCAACATGGAGTTTTGCAAAGTTGAACATAAACCAAATAATTCAGAATATCTTTCTGAAGAGATCCTGGAGATTACGTACAACATGAGATTGCCACATGCGGATCTAGTCACTCTGGAATAGCAAATTATTTTTAAACACTTCGCAGGTGATTATGCATAATGAATAAATAAATACACATTTTTGATGGAGAGATGTTACGGTTCAAAAAAGGAATACAGCATCTTTCAGCTACCCTTTCTTAAAACCCTAATATGCTTGTGCATAAATGAAGCCCTCAGCTTGCTCGGGTAGACGTGCCCATGGTGCTAATTCAGAGCAGAAAACGCTCTTATTCCAGGCCACTGCAGTGAAGTGACATTTACCTAATGCAGCTATAAATTTCCTGATAATTAGTGGGCAGCTGATGGTGATGCAGTCTGACTAGTGCAGCAACGCCAGCCTCCAACTAGCTCTCCAACACCCACAAGTTAATCAGATTTAAAAACAAAAAATTCCCCAAATTCGGAGCAGTGCAATGGCTCAGAGACACGGACTGGTGCCACTCCACTCACACCAGTTGCTGTGAATTTTTAACGATCCAGACACCGTTACTAACTAGATGCATCTCCTTTCTACCTAACATTTTTTTTAATGTCATAAAAAATTCACTACTCATTTCAAAATGTGCAACCTGTTTTTTTTTAGTTCCATATAGTTATGAAATAAATTAAGCACGCACTGATAAAATGATGAGCTCTACAAGGTGTACAGAACAGTGGCTTCATAGGCTTGCAGGGACACCTTTTAGAAGTGACTTATAAACCTGCAAACTTTTCAGATTCCTTAGTACTAACAACTACTTGAGAAGTTTCCTGGGTCATTTGGATGCTTCAAAACTCTGTGCGTTAACACTTACTTTATAAACATGACATTAAATCACGACCTACCCTGGATCAATCAATCCCTCTGCAAGCGCAATCCCTCCGAGCTGGGACGGGGCTTGGACAAGGTCCCTTCCAACCCCAATTTTCCAAGGGGTTGGAAACTCTTCAGACTCTGTCCCTTGCTCTATGGGCAGTCAAAAAGAGCGCCCAGGCCCGCAGGACACGCCGCCTTCATGAACATTCCTACAGGGGATAGAGATCCTCTCGGGATCAACAGCATCCTCATAGGAACAAAAATCTGAGCAGAAAATCATTGCAGAGATTAGGGTAGATTTTAATAGCCCCCCCCAATCTCTACAGACGTAATGCAAAGACCAATAAAATCAGGGAATGTTTTCCCATGTTCTTAGCTTTTTAGTTCATATACTAATTATAGCCCGTCTTGATCTTTAAAAATGGAAAAACCTATAGAATTTAAAGAGCTACAACAGCATGAAATCACTAGGTTTATTTTTGTTTTGGATTCCCATTTAATAGAAGTGTTGGACCGTCCAGATCCTATCAATGCACTTCTGAAATCTGCCTTTGGCTACACAATTAATGTTAGATAGAACCTTCTGACCTCGCTCTGATTTAAAACTAGGTTGTACGCATTACTTTTTGTCATTCTTTTCCTTATTAAAGAAGGCAGAGGAGAAAAAAAGATGATTAAAGATATCAAACAAACACCAAACCTCATGTGAATGGACTGCTGGAAAATAAAGCGCAATTTAATGACGTGAGAAATTAGATGAAACTGTCAAGTTTAAAGAATCCTAAAATGCTTAACAGGTCAAAACATAAAAACTTCTTTATGCATAGAGTGAATATAAAGGGAACACGGTAAGTATCTGCCAAGGGTTAATTGCAGCCCTGCATGAAAAGCAGTTAACAAGTGAGAGTTAGAACACCCAGGAGGAAAAGAAAAATTTTTCCAGTGCCATGAGAAATAAACAACAAGGGGGAAATATTTCCTTTGGCCACTGCTACCTCCTCTCCAAAAGCTCGGAGGAGCAGTGGGAATGCCAAGGCCCGGCTCGCTCCTGCCTCCCCCTGCACCATTTGTCTTCATTACCGCTCTTTTTAATCAGGGCTCCTTCGCGAGGGTTTCTGCCCGGCCCTCGAGGGGCGGCTCTGGGCTGCGATAAATCAGCATCCCCGCCGCAAGGCACTAATCAGCACTCTCAGGGAAAGAATAACAGCAAAGTGCCGACCGCTAAGGGCTCGCGGCAACCGGAGGGCTCGGTGGCCTGCAGGAGGAACGGCCTGCATAAAAACAACAGGGCAGCGAAGCGTCTCTCCCTCCTAGGCGTAGCGGGACTCGCGGGGTGAGGAATTATCGAGAAGCCGCTTGCACACGGGTTGTTCTCGCTGCGAACAGGGCTGTATTGATACAGGGAACGCGCTGGCACCCCTGCGCTCGCCGCGGCTAATTCAGCTCCTTGCGCTTCTGCTTCCTGCGGGCGAGGAAGCCAAGTTGGTAGCAGATACCCAGCGCGGCGGCCCTGCGATTTTGGGGAGAAAAAGTTTAGTTTGTGGCAAAGCTAAGAGAAGCTGGTAGAGGATAACGTGTTCCCAAAACAGTTTCTTTCCCAGTGAATGCAATGGAAGAGGAAGGTATTTTTGTCTCTTTTCTTTAAACAGATCATTTATGAGCACATCTCTTAATCAACTATCAGCTGAAATGGAAAAATAGCTGAATGGAGCATCTGTACTCATGATGCTCCTGCATCTGATCCCTTTAAAAACCCTGATTCATGTTCCAACTGCAGAAACAATTAATACTGCAATAATCATAATTACTCCTTCAAAATGTCCGAACTCTCAAGCCTGCTTCAACGCTTGCCAAACACATCACAGGAAAGAAAACAACAAAAAAAACCCCTCAAATGCACACCCAAAATCTTTCCGTTTCTTCCCGAGCATCTTGGATGCCAGCAGCACTCTGGAACGAGTGCGAGCCGTAAAACCGTACGCAGTATTGGCATCCGAATTAGCAAACTAAGCATCCTTGCATCCAATAGCTGTTAAACAAAAATCCCGGAGCAAGCGTTTCCAAAACCACAATTGCAGCCGTCCACAGTTTTTCCCCTCTTAAGACTCATCTCCCTGGTACCTGGAAACCTGGCCCACGTAGATAAAGCAATTTTGGCCATACATGGCAAGATCCCAAGGGGAGGAATCTTCCACCGGGCTGCGTGCAGAGCCCAGGAATGTCCCAAATCACCTCCGTGCACAACACGCAGGGCTAAATTAAGCACTGCCAGAGAAGAGCCTCTGCAGCACTAAACCAGCAGAGCAAAAGCAATCATCTGCCTTGGTCTTTTCCTCTAGAAATGTTGGACTATGTAGATTATAACACAGAAGGTTGTAACTAAAGCAGGGAACCTGCAAGTGCTTCTACATGGCCTAAATTCTGAGGTCTCCTGAGGCCCCATCGTTACGGTAGGTGCATGGAACTGAGTATATCACAACTCTCCTGTCTCAGAGAGAGTTTTAACACAGCTTTTAGGGTCTGAGGTTTAGGTTTAACTCTAATGGAGAGAATCTATCGCGTTGTTAGAGCGTTTCGCCAGGATTCAGGAGCGGCAGGATCCGTATTGCTCCATCGCTGCCTCCTGCCAAACTCCTTGGAAGCAGCGGAGAGCCCCGCTGGGATGCAGTAGCCTCCGACAGAAGGGTAAACCTGAAAGCCAAACGGAGGGGAAATAAAGAGATATCAGCTCTGCTGTTATCTAATCAGGTGCTTTTGCAAGGGCCCTAGGCTCACACTCAAGTTTACTGCATTTAAACAGGTTACAGTGAGCAGCGTAAAAACATTTACTGCTTCCTAATCAAAGTCAATATATCAGGTAACTGCTCATTAATTAATATGTATTTGTACTCAGAAGTCATTGATTGAGGTATAGTATATTTTCAAATGGTGACAAGGAAGGTACAGTGTGCAGTTTGGGGAGACTATCCTCGGCAGTGCTATAAATGGGGGGAGACGCAGCGAAGTGAGGAGTCGGAGACGAGTTATGTTAGCAAAGCTGTTAAATCGCAGCATGGAATGTAACCAAAATATTCCCCATGTCTGTTGTGCTTCTGTACTTCAAAGAATTCAATATACCCCAGCGTTCCCCTTTGGAAACACGAAAATTGTCATTTCGGTTGTCTGGTCCCGCTCCGCTTAAATGATCCTTTAATTTCCTTTCTCCTTCGCAAGCCCCGAGGTGGCCGGCGCGGCGCGGGCCGGCCCCGCTCGCATGTGAAGTTCACAGCTCCGCTCCTGAGCCCCTGATCCCCTCTCCAAAGCGCCCGGCCAGAAGCGTTTCCTGTCTAGCGGGGCCTTGCGTGCGCCGCTCCCGCCTGCCAGACTCGATCCGGGCCGCGGAAAACCGCCCCAACCTCCCCCTGACGTCCGGAACTGCCTTCGGAAGTCCTCTAATGGTTACCAAATTTGGGGGAATTGCCTTGGCTTTTCCGAGCTAAACACGTGTTTAGCGCGGGCAGCATCCACCAGCACCACTTGACCTCCCGGCAGCCTTGGAGTTGCTGATTTTTCTTCTTTCCTCCCTTTTTTTTTTCCTCTCCTTGGAAAAACAAGAGGACTTTTACCAGATAACGCATGATGTAAATGCAGAATTATGTTGTGAAATGACTGCAAACATGCTGTTTTCCAGATGTTTGACGAGACAGTAAAGCAACAGCACAAAGAAGGGTCAACGGTTTCCAGCAGAAAGTCTGCTGGGTTCCACGTGAATTAAAAAACAAACCCAACATTCAGATCTCATAAATTCTGGGATTTCTACACAGCTGTCAGGCGATCCCGAAATCAGGAATAAAATTAAAGGTTCCTCTGTCATCTGCCAAACTTCACTCGGCGGAGAGGCGGCCCAAAGACATTTGACTGTTGAACATCCCAGGAATTTCCTAAAGCCATTACGAGCTCGGACGGCGAAGACTGCCTGGGAATTGC